>JACXGK010014907.1:0-11027 GCA_016801125.1 Novumbra hubbsi | reverse complement strand
AACGAAGAGACAAGACACACGAGGGATTAAATGCACAGGTAATGAGGGCCAGCTGTGGGGAATCAGGGAGGGATGCGTTCACAGGACATGGGGAACAGGACAAACATGGACGATGGTGCCTAGAAGGCCGGCGACGTCGAACGCCGGGGGGCTACGCGGACTGGGGAGGGGCCGCCAGTAGGCGGAGACGTGACAAGTACTGACATGCCTAACCTTAACCCTATGCTAACCTTATTCCTAACCCTAAGACAGTACTGACATGCCTAACCTTAACCCTATGTTGACCTTATTCCTAACCCTAAAGACAGTACTGGCATTCCTAACCTTAACCCTATGTTAACCTAATCGTTAATAAAAAAGGTTATTGGTAATGAGGTGTTTTTCATATCAATTGTATACATTAAGGACTATTTTATGAACAAAACATCCAGGAGAAACGTGATAATGAAGCCAATTGCTCAAATACGTTTCTCTTAATTATAGTGTCAATTTACTAAACATGATGGTATTTATAAACGGTTCATCCAATGTGGCTGAAAATTTAGTAAAACACGCTGAAACAACATTGCATCGTCTTGAATCACCTTGCAAATGCATATGGATGACACCATCTTTTCATTCTATATTTCTAATAACACAACTGAATCACTTATTTAGATCCAATAAAAACATGAGGTAGGAAAAGTGTTGACAGAAACAAAGATGATGAAGCATAAAAAGATAGTAGAATGATAAACAGAATGAATATTTACCATAATCCTGAAAGTGTGTACAGTAGATGAGGGTACTCAATACTACAACAAAGACAAGGAAAATCAATACAGTACAGTAGTAATACAATAATGCAAACAGTGATGTAGTAATAGAGTAGTAATATTAACCCTAGTGCACATTTGGCTAAAAATAAACATAAGCAAATACAAAGTCAGTACTCACAGAGTAAAACGCAAATTAATGTGTGAACCATTCTGTCTTGGTGACTAGTAACTCTTTCTGAAAAACTGTCCGCCTTACAAACCCCCCTACTTCCTATATAATGTTCGTCTTCGTGTATCACACATTTTCACCGTCACACAGACAAAAGGTGAAAATAACACATAGACAAAGACTATGAAAAGCATCCAGGAACAGTTGATGCAGTGCTTATTGTGAGAACAACTTTTTGTCATGTTTGGTTACATGGTGTCACCTTAGTTCCTTCATCATTATTAGAAGAAAAAAGAAGTCTGGAGACCTGAGATGAGATCCTAGCTTGTCTCACCTACCACAAATAATGTCTTTCAATTAACATCTGCATGCCATTGGTTGATCTAGATGCCCTGTATTTGCTTTGACATCTTTGTGAAAACTATAAAAAGAAAGACTGGGAAACGTGAGAATACGTAATAATGTCAAAGAACAAAAATTGGATGGAGTTAAAACATATGCAAAACATATGTCAATGGTGATTGACCTGATTGTGTGAAAAGTGTGGCTGTAGACAGTGATTCGCCATGGTAATTCAATTGACTAAAATGTAGATGCATCTGAGCAATGTACTGATTTGCAATTTGTTTTATTGTACTTTAACTGTTTAATTTAAGTTGAGTCTAAGGTAATCTAAAGGGTGAGTTGTTTTCCGTTGATGTAACTTTGATGGATTCATGTTTTTAAAATAAAAAATGCAACAGAGAACTTTCTTGATGAGTGTTTGGATCATGATCTGTCCAACGTTTGGAGAAGACCGGTAGTACACTAGATTGCTGCTAAAGATGTAAAGGCCACCTGTGAGTTTCATAATTCGGAAGTTTTTTTTAAATTGGCTCCCGGGTTACCAGACGCTCTGAGATTTTAAAATCGCCACTACCTTGGTTTAATAGGTGTAGGGAGCTTAATAGTGGGTTCCAGGGGCCCAAGGGAAAGCAGGGTAACTAGGGGAACGTATGAACCAAGTGACAGGCCCTAGGCATGCCCAGTTTGTGTTCCGGGGGGGGGGGCGGACACGGTTCCCGGGTAGAAGTTGGGTGATTCACCCTGGATGTCAATTGGCTCTGGCCCCAATAGCGAGTCACGTCTGGGGCAGAGTGTGGCCTGGTTTTGGCCAAGAACCAGGGTAACTTCTGTGACTCTGTACCCGGGATACAGTGCACTATTCCTGGGTAAGACCTGTGAGTCGCCCTGGAGGTCCAATGGCCCCAATACCAAGTTACACGAGTGGCAGAGTGTGGCCAAGTCATCAGGCATGATCCAGGGTCACTTCCATGGTTCCTTACCACCAGTACACTTATCCTTGGTAAGACTTTGGTAAGTCACCCTGGAGGTCCAATGACTGTAGCCCCAAAACCAAGTCACATGAGTGGCAGAATGTGGCCAAGTCATTGGGCATGATCCGGGGTTTCTTACCCGGGCTACAGTGCTCTATTCCTGGGTAAGACTTGGATGACTCACCCTGGGGACCAGAGTACCAATCTAACCCCAACATTAACACCAGGGGACAGTGCTCTATTCCTGGTTAAGTCCTGGGTGACCTTAACCATGGGGACCAGAGTGTCATTCTTACCCTGGTGACAGTTCACTATTCTTGGGTAAATAGGTGTGTGTGTGTGTGTGTGCGCATGTGGGACTCTGGTGAACTTTACACACTTCGATAGCATAAGTGTGTTTGTGTGTATGTGGGTGTGTGTGTGTCTGTGATTTTGTAAGGGAGTGAGTGAGTGTGTGTCTGAGTGAGTGTGTTTGTGTATGTGTTTGTAAGTGCAGGTGTGTAAGTGCATGTGTGTGTGTGTGGGGGGGGTGGGGACTCTGGTGATGGAAGTCACTGTGTAGCCCAGTCAATGGATTGTGGTCAAATTTGATGGGCTGTTATGGGCAAAGTATTTTGAATATCACAAATTCTACTGATAACTTCTTTCAGGCTTGGTCTGAAGATCATCTCTTTAAATTATAGAGACAAAATATTAGAATTTGTGTCCTGTGAAACTTTTTAAAGCTTTTTCACTTATTTCAAGATGGCGGACATTCTGAACAAGGGAAACGGTTTATTGCAAAGTTGTTCAACATCTAGCCATGCCTCACCTGATACGTGTTTCTGCGCAAATCAGAGCAAAAGATATGAGTGTCTAAACATTGCAATGTTTGACGATTTACTGTAGCGCCCTCTAATGGCCCTAGAGGCCTATAGTTAACAAGTGTGGTCGGGATCTGACATTCATAAAAACTTAAAATCACAACTTTAATGTAATTGGCTTGAGGCGGTCACATGGTTTTTACTACCTATTATATATACATTGCAGTATAACTACACAACTACATTGCAGTACAACAGGTTTCGCAAAAATTGGTTTGCCTTCATGAGTTGAGCTACAACACAGTTTTTCAGAAACAGCGCCCCCATATGTCCTAATCATGTAAAAACTTTGTAGGCCTCACCTGGTCCTGCTAGCAACCATGGACACAAAGTTGGTGAACTTTGGACCAACGGGTGTTGAGATACGTACTGTTTTTTGCAGTCGCCGACGCATTTAATTGGCTGTTACTGATAAACTGCTTTGATAATCAAAAAACCTTCTGATAACTTTTGTGCATCTTCGTCTAAAAATCAACTATGCAAAAAAGCAAGACTATTAAACAAAATGTGTGACCCGTGATTTTTTTTAAAGATTTATGTAAAATCCAAGATGGCGTAAAATCCATGTATCTGAAAAATGACGCCATGCATTAAACTCGGCATGACCTAGGAAATCCAGGGATACCTCATTTATGCATATCAGACATATGGTTCAAATGTTACGTGGGTAAACGTATGTCCAACTTATACCCGTTGGTGGCGCTAAAGTGAGTAAGGCAGAGATATGAACGTTGGTGAAAAGATAGAGGTGAAGGTCCTTAACATCTCAACTTCTTACCACAAGGGTCTATGGGGCCATAGACTCCCCTGGCAAAAGAAAATGTAAAGAACAAACAATAGGTGCTTCGCAGCTTAGCCCCTAATAACAAGTAGCCATAGTTACAAACAATAAAAACATTATTTTTGCAGAGAATATCCGTTATGGCATATCTCTGTTCTCAAAACAATTGCTTTTTGCTACTGAATGCGTCTTCTAAGTTCACTGTCGAGGGATCATAGAAATTGCCATGCTCCTCTCTTTTGCTCAGTGTTGGCAACTCAAGTAAGGAAAGTAGCTATTGACTGTCCTGCAAGTCGCTAAAGGTCATTTAATGATGACATCGCCTAATTTGCATAATTGTAATGGATGCTGTAGGTAGGAGCAGAAGCATAGAGAGAGACAACAAAGGCAAATAAAGTCATTACAGTACAGTAGTAATACAGGAATGTAAACTGTGATGTAGTGATAGAGTAATATTATTAACCTTACATGCACATTTTGCTGAAAACAAACATAAACAAATACAAAGTCAGTACTCAGATATTTTCATATTAATATTTTGCAGCACAACCATTTTTGAAACATTGCAGCTAATTGTAATATTTTGAAAACTGCATTTTAGGAATATTTGCAGACTTAAATTGAAAGCTGGGATACACTTTATTTGGAGAGTACTGTCTCTGATGCCCCATGTGGCGCTGCACGACGATTCCCTCTCCGGAGCTCCAACTCTTCAGCGTACAAACTGCCGGCAGGAGTTGATAGCAGTAACGCACCTCTGACACACCTGCACATCATCGACACTGTTCCTTGTTTTTCACCCACCCCTAACGGGTTACGGAGTTTCTGTAATAGTATCAGAAGTAAAAAGTCTAAATGTTATCTTGTTTTGCCTCTCGACACATGATTGCTGTCACAACGGTGGGGGTGTGGAGGAACCAAATGCAGATATTTTGGAACAGAAACGTAGATGTATTTAAACAAACAAAAGAACATGATATACGGACTTACGAAAAAGGGTAAACAAAAGACGCTGGCCAATACAGCGGGTTAAAAAGGAAGACACTCCAAACATGTGTACTTACATACAACAACAACCGACACCAAGGGACCAGACAAAGGGACATTTATACAGACACACATTAACTAAAGGGAAACAGGTGCGCGTGCTAAACAATGATTGAGACGTAGGTGCATTCAAAACAAAGTGTTCAACATACAACCGCACATAAAACTGTTAAATAATAAATAATACTGGCAAGTTGCAAAGATACAATAGTATGCATACAACTGTACTGAGAATAACAAACTGTCAGGTTGATCGATAGTGAAAACTATTTAAAAAAATTGCTTATTCTCACAACTTGTCTGGAGTAACAACAGGAACATTTCTTGCCCCACCAGAAGTTACCATATGAAGATTATTATAAGATGTATCAAACAATGCCTTGTTCAACGTTTCCTTGCTATTTGTATTGACCACAAAATGACACACAGTTGTTGAGGCAGGTGGTCCAATGAGAGACATGGGAGTAAAGTTCTTGCATTTTGTCAACAGTACAACAAACATACGTCATCAAAATATGTTGCAAGATGAGGTATATTTCTGAAAACTCAAGAAATTATTAATTTAGTTATTACCTTGCAAGAAGAAAGTCCAGTTTGCATGGTTTTTTTCATTGCACTGTCCAAATTCCCAAGCCCCCTCTCTCCGTAATTATTTAGGGTTTTAAAGTAAGCTATTGAAATAGGCTAAATAAAATTTTCCAATTATAATTTCATTTTGACACCCAAACGTAAGGATGGGACTAGCGAAGCCGAGGAAGGGACCCAAGTGCACAACGAAGGTGGAGCGGGTTTGGATGGGTAGAAGGAGGAGAGCGTTGTAAGGGCTTGGATAGCCGAGCGCAGAAAAGCAGTGGAGCGATGGGTATCAATGCTGAGGGCTCAAATAGAACGAGCTGTGAAAAAATACTCGGATAAGGCGAGCGAAATAGGGAAAAACGAAAACACTAGTAAGTGCTGGAGTAACTGCGTAGCGCAGGAGCCAAAATGTGTAAGTAACGCAGTACTAGGTTTGAACTGGCAGTGATGAGCGGGGCTGGGGTGCTTATGGAGGGGTACTGATGAGAGTGATTGGGAACAGGTGTGTGTGGTTTGTGACTGATGTGCTTCGTGACTGGTGCTGTAGTTGCACCTCAGGGTCGCTAGAGGGTGTGGTAGGGCCGTAGATGGACAGGGTCAAGGCGAAACCCTGACACTAAATTGGTGCCCTCTCAGCTTTCCACTAAATCTGGTTGTTCTATGAAGGACACTATTTGCTCCACTAAATGTGCAGTATCCTGAATAACAGCGTAGTAACTCTATTCACAATTGTTTTAAATATTAAGATCTGAAAAGAGTTGAATATTAACATTTTACAGTACATTGTTAGTGACCTGTCTAAAAATATGCAGGCCTGTTGGACTTGCTCAAGTCTGTTTAACTAATTTAGATGTCAAATAAGAACATTGACTATTTTGCATTAAAGCTATGTTAAATGCATCTAAAACAAATTGATTCTGAAGTGATTCTGAGATTGTATTAAATACAGTTAAATAAAACATTTCCCCTAGATTGGGTCTAGGACCATGGTTTGCCACTAGTGAGAAATGCATAATGTCGTTTACACACACTTTATTTTCATCTTATAGACTACAAAGGTTTAGGGTGAGATGAGATCAGTGCTTGTGGTTTACTATCAGAATGTTTACATGATCGCTCCATTTTGCACCGACAAGATAATAGATGTAGATTGAAATAAGCCTCCCCTCCAACCTTTCTACTAGTGAGCTAGTCATTTAGTCTTGATGCACTGGCCACAAAGGAAACAGACTTTCACCCGCCCCCTTACTTCACAGACCCAACTGTCTGGGTCCCTTGTGGGGACCCAGACAGTTTCACACATCATAAACCTAACAGAGAACTTAAAAAGGGAATTATTTTGTCCCTCATCCGGGGATTGTAAGGGAATGTAACTGTCTGCACACAAACACACTGGGGCGGTAGACGTACAGTGGTTATTGCACTAGCTAGAAAAAAAGAACAAAACAGATGCGGGTAGAAGAAGAAAATGTTTCAACCCAGGGGGATTGATTTCTGCAAATGCTAAGATATAAAATACAACAAAGGGAACAACAGAACTGAGAAGCTAACCGTTAAAGGGTACAGTATAAGTATTAGACATTCCATTTAATAATATTCAGCATAAATATATATTATATACTATAACTAATTTAGAACATTTATATTACCCTTTTAAATATTTAAAGGCCAACTATTAATATGGTCTTAATAAAATTATGTAAAGAGCCTATAATGTGTTATATATTACTAGTACCAACTAAAACGAGGGATTATAATGGGAAACTAGAAAAAGTAAAATTCAGAGGAAATTGTAAAGTGAGGTCGCTGCTGCAGCAGCTGTGTCCGGTGTCCAGCTGTGTACTGGCAGTAAATTAACACAGATTATCCCCCAGTACTTAGTTGGCCATCTCCCAAATACAAAAACAAAGATATGTAAAATTAGCCAGCTAGCTAAAAAAGACTGAATAGCTGGCAAAAAGGTAGCAAAATAAAATATACTTAATCTAGCACACTAACACCACAATGTAACACACAAGGCTCGGAGGGAACAGTGAGGATGTTATACAACAAACTAGAGACCAGGAGTTGTACGTATATTAAGTTGTAAAAATGTATGTTTACTCCAAAATGTAACATAGATATAAATGAATAACTGAAAATAAATTAATTAATTTCAATTATAAGCTATTACAATTTGGTGCACCCCTTTTATTTTCTTGTTGTTGAATACCTTAAAAAGATATGCAAGTACAACTTTATGATTACAACACATACACAAAGCTGTCCTACCTCACAGGTGGGGTGATCAGATCCCACACACACAAAATGAACAGAATGAAATGTTCTTGGGTCTTCTTAACCAGGTCCTTGTCCAAAGAAACATCTAGATAGTCTTGGGAGTCATGGGTAGTGAATCAAATGCGTCAATCCCAATATAAAAGCCTGACCAGTGCATAGGATGAACAGGCCAACACTTAAATTCGATTCATGGATAAACTACCTATCAGCAGAAAATAAATAGGAAATATTACGTTTGTTGTGAACTACAACCATGGTATCTTTGAATCATATGCATACAAATGATTTACCACAAAAAGTGATTCATGAAAAACAACTATAACATAGCATCGACTGCAACAAAACAAAACCTTACTTGGCCAAATATTGCCAAGTTCATTCTTTGCAGCAGACTGTCCCCTACAACGTGGAAAAAACGTAGGCTTCTATATTTAACCAGTCGGGAGATAGGAATAGAAATGTAACGGGTGCGCATTTTAGTTTATTCTATGAAATCTTGTCGTGTTTTTGTGGTCGAGATTTGGAAGGCTTCTACTTTACGGAAATACTCGAACGACACAACATTCTTTGCAGAAGACTGACAAGGTGGAAAGAAAGGCTTCTATCTTAAACCAGTCCGGAGATATGAATAGAAATGTAACGGGTGCGCTTTGACGCAAATTTGCATCAAACTCACAAACTGGTCTGCTAACAGAGACGACTAAAGATAGTCTCGGCACAACAACAAAGTCATTTCCATTTTTTTCCCTTAAGAAATGTCTTATTTCTTCAGATAGCTATTCTATTACTTCGTTCAGTGAAGGGAAATCAATCAAGTGAGGCTTGCTAAATTGAAGCCTTCAAAAATGCTGCTAGCAACTTCAACTATCTGTAATTCAGGGGGGGGACATAACAATTTGTGGAATCCTGATTGGCTGAAACTAACGTAACTATCCTTATAGAGTTCACAGCACGTTTTCATAATTGTGTGACCTGTGTTACACTCTTGACAAAGTAAGTCCCATGGTCGAAGTCCGTGCGATTTAATTGTCACTCAATAAACAGTCCTGTAGCTAGCTAGCATTACTTGCAATATTCCGATCCGCCAGCCATTTGCATGGCTTCATTCTGGAAAGTTTGTTTACATAGGTTGCTAGGCAACCGATGTTTCTTGTGGCTACACGTCGGCCAGGGCAACTATGTTTTCTTTACACAAAAACGTAAATATTTCTTAAACCTTGCAACGAAACCTTCCACAAAACAATAACACCGCAATCGGAAACGAGACACACATTCTGATACATGTTCAAACTGTTAATTATGCTATACGATGATTTACCTGTAGGCTTCCCTGTTTACAATGTTCAATTTCCTTTAGCAGCCTCCCTTCTCTCTTTCTCTCTCTGTCTTCTTTTTGGTAAAGGCATTGGTTGTTTTTGTTTACAAAGTGTGCCAACAGCACATTTGGTGTTATTTATATTAGAGCTGATCGGGTACAATCATTTGATTAGACAAGCATTCTAATTCTAACATCGTGGATACTTTGTACAAGTTGTTAGCACTATTAGAAGACTAAGAGCAAAATATTACCGACAGAAATACACAAACAAACTACCAAGTTATTAATTCCACACATCAACCACTGTCTGTTATGTGGACTATAATGCATCTACCTGTTAATGTGACGAGGGACGATCTTAGTAAACCGTTGTCTCACTCCACTCTCCAGCGAGCTCGGCGGACACAAATACAGTGAGTGATGCCGCAGAGCGAGAGAGAAAACCTGGAGCGGATTAGAGGAATTAGTGGACAACACAACGAGCTGGGGTTCGAGATAGGGGCACCTCAGTCAATGAGGGCCGATGGGCAGTGGCTCTTGCCGCCGGGCCACCCCCATGTGCACGGCCCTGTGCAGAGATGTATTATACCCAGCATTAGGTGACTGAACCTGGGTAGATCCTTGGTCCTTTTGGGGGTCCTGGTTGGTGCTCTGGGATGGATTGGCCTATATGGAGAGAGGCAGTAATGAAACACAGACAATATGTTTCCTTATAAATAAACTTCCTCCACCAGAGACACTGACCTGACTGAGTGTGGAATGTGTTTAGGAATGCCCAGTTACCATAGTGAACTCACCAGTGGCACTTACAAGAAGGATGGTACTGTATACACTTTGGTACCAACCTCTCCTACACCCTGTACACTGGTATTGACCAGCCTGGTCAGGGAGAGAGATGGGGATGGTTTTATGAGCAATAATTTGTTTGTTGTCTCTGTACCAGTGATATGTCCAGTTTGAGTAATCTGGTATGTTACACTGCAGCTTTACTGTCTCTCCAGAGTAGAAGGGAGGCAGAGGAGAGACTTATTTCTAAATGGTTCTTCCAATGGTAATACATCAAGGAACAAAAATAGTAAAATATGCCAAAACAACATATCTTGTGGCACCTTGCAAATACTTATGTATTTTATTCTAAAATAAACAAAACTGAATCATTTATTGATACAAAAATAAACATGAGGGAGGGACAGTATTCGTAGAATCAAAGATGATGAAGCAAAAAAAGAGCTACTAAATTAATATTTACCGTAACCTTGAGTGGCCACAGTAGATGAAGGAACTCAGTACTACAACAAAGACAAAGAAAGTAACTACAGTACAGTTGTAATATAGTTATGTAAATGGTGCTGTATTAATAGAGTAGTACTATTAACCTTAGTGCACACTGGGCTATTAACAAGCATACACAAATACAAAGTCAGTACTCACAGAGTAGAACACAGATCGATGTGTGAACTATTCTGTCTTGGTGACACATTAACACTTGTAAAACTGTCCCCCTTACAAACCTCCTGTCACGGTGTTGTAGTGCGGCGGAACCATATGCAGACATTTTTCAAACAAAAGGTGATTTAATCCAGTAAACAGGTACAAACTAACATGAAACGGTAAACGTGAATGAAAGGATTAACTAACAAAACGAAGTACACATAACACGTAGCGTATACACTGAACATTGAATTAAATGAAGACAAACCGTGAGCTGTTGAGTTTCAAACACAAACAAACAATAAACCACCCCGGGTGTGGCTAGAAATGAACCTAAGTAGGCTCCCCAATCAGAGTCAACTGAATGCAGCTGCTCTGACTGGGGAGCCCACAATGGCATGGAGATGGCTAGAGGCCTCTCCATGTGCCATGCCCTGAATGGGAGCCCCAAAGCATAGAGATGGCTAGGGGCCCGCATCCAGGACATG
>JACXGK010014906.1:0-11027 GCA_016801125.1 Novumbra hubbsi | reverse complement strand
CTTAGTTTGAATCGACACCGGGGCGTGGACAAACAGGAACCTAAGTAGAGCTGGTGATTAGTGATGAGGGACAGGTGTGAGCCGTTGAGTGTGTGATTGGTGACTGGATGGTTTGGTACAGTGATGAGCACATCGCTCAAAGCCACCAGGGGGTGTAGTAGAGGCGGAAAACAAGTCGAGTCAGGGGAAACCCTGACAGTCTAACCTTATCACCCAGCAAATGGGAAAGGAAAGGGGAAATGGGTGGGTGGGCTGTTCCCAGAAATGACTGTATCTATCAGGAATGCGCTCACCTGAACAATGGGAACAACACTAGTGGTTTTCCTGATTGCAGTGGACTGAGAATCAGGCGAAGGTCATAGAGGACTGAGATCTGACAACACTATCGACAGGCACTGCCAGAGGAGCTGTCAGAGCAGTCAGCAACTCAACAACAAACACGACTCCTACATCTGTCTTTCAAAGACACCCTGCTTCTTTACCTTGCGGTTTGTCTTCCCAATATCTGAATGTTCCAGCATTTGCCCTCCTGAAACATTTAGCAGGACAAACAATGACATCGTAGTTGGTAGTTTGAGGACTATAAAAAATACATGGATGATTGGGGTTGTGGTCCTTTTCTGACAAATATGTGTTTCTTGACTAAGTATTTGTTGTTTCTTAAATAAATAGACACATATTTTAATTAAATGTTACATTTCTCCTATTTAGAGTTAAGTTACAGGCTACAATAGGGAAAGTGTCTGGAAACTCAACTTCTCTGCTTGGAGAAATCACAGTGTAACTAATAAAGTAACATTCTCAGTCTTGTTTTCTTTTTCCTTCGCTGTTCCTGAAACACCTAGAGACTGAGGTGCAGCTCTGCATTCATCTTAATAATGGCTGTGTCACTGCTGTGCACGCTGGTTGAAATTCTCATGATATCATCAAAAGACCTCCTACCTAGTTTTGCCGAAACACTGTTCAGCTTCCGTTCCACCAACTCACTCATCAATAACTCCACTCCCACTACCTTTGCCTACACTTCACCTAGCCAAAGCATCTAGTCCCGTCAACGTAATCAGCTTTAGGCCCCAGACTGTTAGGCTATCTTCATCTAGATTGGACAAACCACCCACTCCACCCCCTCCACTGACTCATAACACATCATGAACAGAACTAAACCTAAACATTCTCTTTCAGATTTCTTTGTGGAGTCATGTCCCTCAAGACCTTCCTAAGCACTACTAAAATATAGGCTGATATAAGCTTTGTATCAACTTCCCTGCTGCTAATGCTTCCCTAGCTGTGTCTGATTACCCGGTATGTCTTTATAAGGTGCTAATTAACTCTATCCTGCACAGTGATACACCCAGTGAGATATTGAGGGCCATCTTCTCTTGTCTGTGTGGGTCAGTGCTTTCAAAGTCACTTAACAAATGTGCAAGTGTTAAAATGGCCATACCAGTGAACAATAACAAATGTAATAATAAATATATGTTTTAAGTTTTACCATATTAACATTGTCACGGCAGTGGTCAGCAGAGTATCACATTGTTGCTACGTTAAAATGCCTCTATGCATACTGATATAATTGTATACTCTCTTTAACTATTAAATTCACCTGTTACAGTAATTTGACTTACTTACGTTTTGGAAAAAAACGGGTCGAAATACAGTTCTATCAACATGCAATGTGAAGTGGAGGACCTTATGTAGAGAGGTCTTTTCAAATATTTTCCAATCAATTGAGTTTCAAAGTAGACACCAATCACGTTCTAGACACATCTGCAGGATTATTAAATGACACAATATATTTGAAAGGGGTCTGAATAGTAAATCAGAAATCTGAAACCCTTTCTATTTCCAATCAATGTCTTAACAGCCAGGGTATGCACTCCTGTCCTGTCACTGAAGCTTTTGGCTAGGCGTGATTAATTGGCAAAACTCAAGTTCAGTACCTGCCAAACTTCCTCCACAATGCAGGAGGCTCATTTAACCTGGCCTTGCCACACCTTGGAAGTTGACACCTTGGTCTCTCATGTGATTGTGTAAACGGTTTATTCTAGATTACACAAAATAAGAATATAGCGGCTCAAGTCTTCGCAATGCTTTCTAAAAATACCTTTTACACTCTGTTAAGCTGTAGCCCCAACCATCTTTTTAGGGACTGCTGTGTGAGGTAACAAGTGAGACCGGTAGGAAGGATTTGTTCACATGTTCTTTTCTACTCCATAGCTACTGCTCTACCTATTTCCCCCTGAAACGCTGACTGAATCCTCAACTTTTTCTGTGTCTATGTGACTATGTCTGTCAGGTATAGTCCTATGATTTGTGCAGTCCCCTAAAACTTGGACAGTTGACATTGGACAACTAGGGGTTAAGGTGATAAATAATTACTCATTGATGGTAAGTGATACTTAATGTGTGCTGCCATGTAGAACAATATCTAATTAACCTCAATGGAGAAACAAGTATCAATTTCCACATCAGTTAAAAAAGCAGTCCCCACACAATTAGCTGTACAAGACGAACAACAACACTTCCTTTTCTGGAAGGAGATGGTACAGGTTATTCCATACAGCAATGCATGTAAAATGTTAAAATGTTACTACAGTTCAACACTGAGTTCTACCGTATCCATACCTTTTGGAAACCATGTATATTTATGATTCCCGAACTAGAATTTTAATTTTACAATATGACAAAGATCAAATTATTTGGGAAAATATACAGACTTGACTCTAATGAAGGAGATGGCTCATGCATTAACATTTTAAATCAGATTACTCCACCTTAGAACAGTGTTTATTGGAATCTCAATGAACTAGAATTGATGACTAGACAGTTAATTTCCTAGCCGTAGGAAAAGGTATTCTGCCATGAACATAGATTTAAGATCAAGTGATTTCTTTTGCAGCCGATGATGACAGGAAATCTGTCAACCTGATTTACCAAATAAAAATTCAATAATGAGGGGTATTGTAAACAAGAAAATAATCAGAAATCTGATATTTTCTTACCTATCGCAATATCAAAACATATGATGCATATGATGCGTTTTTAAAACACAGTGTCCATAAAAACTGTCAAAATATGCACATTAAACAGGAAACAAATATCATTGCTTTAAATATTGCTTAAAATAAAAAAAATATGGAAAGATGTAAACAAGTGTAAATATACAGTTGGGTGACAAATGATAGTGTTGTGCAACCACGAAGCGCCAGAACAGCTTCAATGCATATATTCTATGAGACTCTGGAAATCTACTGGAAGAGTGAAACAGCATTGGAACAGCATTCTTCCAGAAGATGTTTGGTGTTTTGATGATGATGGTGGTGGAGAGGGCTGTCTAGCACATCAGTTGACAATCTCCCACAGGTGTTCAATTGGAGATCTGGTGACCGGAAAGGCCATAGTAAATGACAAGAGACCCAATAACGAACCCTCTTTCAAAGTCACTTGGATTATTTCCTCTTGCCATTATGATCCAACAACTTTGCACATGAGACTATATGAACAGGAATTGCTTTGTACAAATTCAAATTATTCTGTAGGCCTGCTATGGCCTGCTAGGCCTGCTATGATCCCTCAGTCATGCTGTTCAAGTTAGAATAACAGACTGAAAGCTTTAAAAGGAGGGTGGGGCTTGAAATCAATGTTCGTCCTCTGTTAAACATGGTTACCTTTCAAGAAAGAATGTGTTTTTTACAAAAAGGGCTTCACAGGCAAGGATATTGCTGCTAGTAAGATTGCACCTATATCTATCATTTATAGGATCTTTAAGAACTTCAAGGAGAGAGGTTCAATTGTTGTGAAGAAGGCTTCAGTGTGCCCAAGAAAGTCCAACAGGTGCCAAGACCGTCTCCTAAAGTTGATTCAGCTGTGGAATCAGGGCACCACCAGTGCAGAGCTCGCTCAGGAATGGCAGCAGGCAGGTGTGAGTGCATCTGCATGCACAGTGAGACGAAGACTTTTGGAGGATGGCCTGGTGTCAAGAAGGGAAGCAAAGAATCCACTTCTCTCTAGGAAGAACATCAGGGACAGACTGATATTCTACAAAAGGTGCAGGGACTGGACTGCTGGGGTCTGATGTATCATATGTCATTTTCTTTGATGAATCCCCTTTTTTTCGATTGTTTAGAGCATCTGGAAAAACCGTGTGCGGAGAAGAAAAGGTGAGAGCTACCTTCAGTCCTGTGTCATGCCAACAGTAAAGCATCCTGAGACAATTTATATGTATACCGATACTTGTCACAAGTCATTCTAAAATAATTGGTCAATGGCTGTATATTCGCAGTGGTCCTAAACAGGGTAAATATTTTAAAGTATGGTAAGAGTAAAGAACACAGTAAGTAAAAGGTGCATAGGTCATCATAGGCCATTGTGTTATGGGGAAACACAGACGAAGTCAGTTGACTTTTGATTTTATAGTATACCATCTAAACATTTTCTGATTATTTTAGTTAATTTAGTAATTATTAGTATTAATATATGTTTTTTGGAAGATGTTGTTCAGTGATTTTTTCCCCGTAAACACTAGTAATATTCACAACTTTTAAGGAATTGTTTCTAGAGTCTATATATCATTTGGTGAGTTAGTCTGACTTACAGTTCAAGAGCAGGGGATTTCTAAAGCATAAATTTGATTTAGCAACAACAAATTGTTGTGTTTTGACCTACAGACCTGGGCATTGACAGTTTGTGGTATGGGGGTGTCTTGAAATCGTCCTAAATACAGTTTTCAGACATTGGTTTCGGCAGCTTGCGATGAATCTCTTTGCCTTTATCATCCTATGGACAATCTGTCTTCCCAGACACCAAATATCTGGTTAATCAGACTTAAATTTGAGATAGTTCTAAAATTTTCAACATCTGTCTAAGATGGCGGACTTCAGTAATCCCAATTTGGCTGGAATGGAAGGGTTCCTCACTAAAAACATTCCTTTAAAATGTTTTGGGGAAAGAAAGAAAAAGGTGCAGTGGTCTTTTTTACCAGAGCTGTATGTAACTGCCAGCAAAGCAGGTGGACCCTTTTAAACAAAGTGGATGGATGTGGATAAGTAATATAACTGTGAATAACCGATCCCAAAATATTTATCTGTAAATAATATTATGAATTTTATGATTGTTTGTGTAAACCTAACAGTGCTACATATTGTTGTGAAGCAGACAATTGGCATTTTGCAATAAAACCAGATTTATTTATATTATTTTTTGTCTGTGATAGATTTCAAACAAATGCATGTCAATAGAAATCGTATTTGACAGTTGTAGACATTGTCAGAAAAATTATTATTTACGAGGCCAAACCCAACAATCCAATTAGGCTAATATAGCACCCTGCTATAAGGATTTTCACTCTAGCATCAATTAAGTAAGTTCCTCTTTTTCTCTGCAATTATGTGAAAATGCTGGATAGGTGAAAGCAACCCGATTGAGAACTACCGGGGATTTACTTTCACCTTTTCAGTTTTCTCACATCATAGCTGATGGAGTAAAGGAGATGTAGCGGAGGGCCCTTTTGTTTATTTAGATGCACATGCTCTGAGCTGTGCCTCCTCTCATTCACTCATCCATCTATCCATTAGCCACCCACACAGGCTACTGCTCGCTCGCTAATGACATCTGTGATTCACTCAAAGCACCGCCACACTGTTAACGTGCCCGTTTCCTCAGCCCCATGACTCCTTCAGTATCACCTCCAGCAGCAGACAGCCAAACCACCACAGCGATGACTTATTACAGCCCAAAAGAAGACATTAAAATGGAATATTATCGTTAGTGTTTTTATGAGTTTCTTTTTAATGGAATGAATATGGAAAGGGTTGCCAAAATCTGAGTGTGAAATGCATTGTGGGTGATGACGGGTACAGTTCCGCACTATTTGAACGTTAACAGAGTAACACACACCCATCAACATAAATTAAAGAACTCCGATTAATTTGATGAATTACCATGATATACCAGTGGGTAACATAACATTTGTCCGACTTGTACATGTATACCTGTTTTGAAAACATTGACCTGTCCGTTTAGAGCTATAAAATGCATACAATAGATACAACATGTTACTTCAAAGTACACATTGCACATCACACTAAAGGGATATTTCATTCTTAAAAGGTTTGCAATAATTCTATGTATGCGAGATTTGTTTCACAAATAACTGTTCAGATTTTTTGGAATTTAAGATAAGTAAATATTTAAAAAATACAATTTACTCATTGTAGACTGTGTTGAGGAGAGGTTTTATTGCAAACATTAATAGTCAATACAATGCTCCAAAAATGTTAGGGGAACACTGAAATCAAACATTGGGTCTTAATGAACGAAATACATGAAAAATCTAAAATATTTACTGTCTATTGTGTACCTTGTTCAGAAAAGAAATGATGTAACAATGGACAATGGAAACCAAAATCACCAACAAACTGAAAGCTATATTCAAATTAACACCAATAATCAAAGTAAACAATTAAAATCACAGGCTGTTCAAACTTGCATGGATTTCATCACGACAACTCTTAATGTGACACAATAGTGTGTGTGGCCCCTATGTGTCTTCATGCACACTGGACAATGTCTGGGCATGCTCTTGATGAGATGGCATATGGTGCGCTAGGGTATCTCCTCCCAGACCTGGATCAAGGCATCAGTGAGCTCCTGGACTGTCGGTACATAACGCCTCAGTTCTCAGGTTCTCAGTCAGATTCAGGTCTGGGGAATGTGAGGGCCAGTCAATGGCATCCATGTCTTCATCACCCAATAACTGCCTACACACTCTGGCCAGATAATGCTGAGTATTGTACTGCACCAGGAGTATTGATGCTGAGTATTGTACATAAACAGGGGTATTCATTCTGAGTATTGTACAGAACCAGGAGTATTGATGCTGAGTATTGTATGGAACCAGGAGAATTGATGCTGAGTATTGTACAGAACCAGGAGTATTGATCCTGAGTATTGTATGGAACCAGGAGGAACCCATGGTCCACTGCACCAGCGTAAGTTCTAATGATGCGTCTGAGAAATCCATCCCTAGCATGTGGAGGTCTATGTGACAATCCAAGGATATGCCTCCCCAGACCATCACTGACCCAGCGCCAAAGCGGTCTTGCTGGATGATGTAGCAGGCAGCATAATGTTCACCACAGCGTCTGCAGACTCTTTCACGCCTGTCACATGTGCTCAGCGTGAACCGGGGCACCGATTGCGGACCTGCCATTTCTGGGGTCCCTGGCCCATGCTAATGGAGCTGTACGGCGCTGCGCTGTAAGCACTGGTCCTACTGGAGGTGTTCATGCCACCCTCATCTGTTTCTGACAGTTTGGTCAGAAACAGGCACATCAGTAACCCGCTGTAGGTCATTGTGTAGGGCTCTGGCAGTGCTTCACCTGTTCCTCCTTGCACAAAGGAGCAGATGCCTGTCCTGCTGCTGGGTTCATGCCCTTCTATGGCCCAGTCCAGCTCACCTTGTTTAACGTCCGTCTCCTGGTATCTCCTCCATGCTCTTGAGACTGTATTAGGAGACACAGCGAACCTTCTTGCGACGCCATGTAAGGTTGTGCCATTCTGGAGGAGCTGGTCTCTGCAACCTGAGTGGGCAGCATGAGATGCCTCATGGTACCAGTCGTAATAAGGACACTAGCAAAATGCTAAACTACAGAAGAATCCGTCAGGAAGGATACGGACAGAGCAATTGACTGTGACCACCACCAGTAAAACCATTATTTTCTTTGGGGTTGTCTTGCTATTGCCTCTCCACAGCATCTGTTGTCACTTTCTTTTGCACCAAAAGAGAAGACATTGATTTACAATCGCTTATGCGTCCTAACTGGACAGATTGATATCCCTGAAGTTTAATTTATTTGGTGTCATACTGTTATGATCACGTACTCCCGGATTTATTTTAAGCAGTGTATTTACAATGAATCTTTATAAATTAATTATTAAGTCATAAGAACAATAGTGTGTCATGTGATGGAATTATTCCAATATTGTACACCCCAGCAATTATCAATGTAGAAATAATATAATAATATAATATAATAATACAAATAATTGAATAGACCTCTGGGGGGAATATGTTTTAACAGTCTCTTTGTTCTACAATTACGTTTCTAATTTGACCAAACCCGACAAGCATTCTCACTAAATCACTCATAGTGTAGCATGAAATGTACCTGTCTTTATCTTGGTCAAAACAATTTTACAAAAGAAAAGACAACTCAGATGTGTTTGTATGCATTAACGCAATATAAAAAAAATATTTCTATCAACATCATTCGAAAACAAGACTGTTACACTGTCTTTATATGGACTACCTTACTATGGAAATGGGTTGTTTGGTTTGTTCTTGGCAAAACCAGTAAAATAATCAGAGCTCTTGATTTAATCCAGTGGAATCCATATTTGTTACGATAAGGAAAGCAATGGCTGCAAATAATTCGATTCTTTACACATCATACACACCATATTGATGAGTAGTATTGTTATGTTATGTCTGCAAGTATTATATTTTTTTAGCCTTTGATTACCAGCATGGTGAGTGCCTGTTGCAGCTTAAATCAGAAAGCAACATGTTGTTTATACTCCGCAGTTTGTTGTTGGTTATACTTGTATTTCCATAACGCATTCTCAGTGGTACTGGAGTTTACACATACCTGTAATATTGTTATTCAGCTCTGTTTATTAGATCTGCTGTAAAGGCTGTGAAATACTACATTTTGTTTATCTTAGTTTCTCTTTATTTATTATAGATCTACAAAGCATTCATGGTCTTAACCTGATACATTGAATAACTGCAATATTTTGGAATCAGGAAGATTGACTTCCTGGCTTGCATGTCTTTAATTAGTGGATTTTGACTTGCTGTGTAACTTTGTACAATTACACTAAACGCGTTGGGAGGAAAGTACAATAACAGCTTATCAGACTTCACACCTACTCGGGGGCCCACTACCAGTGAGTGATTGGGGAGCTTCACGTCTGGCGATTGTACCCACAAGGTTGGACACACTGGCATGAACATGTTCTGATAAAATCCCTTAACAGGAATTATTATAACATTGGGCCTGTTAGCACCATCTTTGTCTTCAATATTAACACCTTCTTATACACTACATTAGCACCCAGGGTGAACCCTTGTAAAGATAGTTCATGTTTCAAAACTGTAATAAAAGCATTGGTGGTAGTAGAATTTTTAAGGTGCCAATGTTTTGTTGCTTCACAACAACTAAGTGTTTAAAAAATGGTTTTTCTACATGGAGCTAGAAGATGTTCAGAACCAAACTTCCTATATCAACACTCATTCCACTCCAATACACATTCAACACAGTAATGCAGGCAACTGTAATATTTTAGACGCAATTTTACTACAAATTGCTGTTTAAATGTATTTGTAATGGAACTCTTGTTGGTTTGACCATCTTTAAAATATAACGGAACAACCGCCATTACAACTTGACAACATATTCAGAGATTTATGAATCAGTAGTATCGCTATCTGAATTTAAAAGTCAGTATGTTAAATGGCCTGAACTTATTGGCAGTTCTTCCAGAAGAATATTCTGTGGATATCTCTGTATTGTTGTGTACAGTCTCTCTCTGCAATTGAGGAGAACAGTCTACTTAAAAAACCTGTAATGACTTTTCAAATGCCTGAGCAACAGCCCCTCGAAATACGCACGAACACAAAAACAAAGACACATTCCTTCACACTCCCAAATCTTTGATGTTCACCTACTTGTTTACTGACGAAACATAAGAATGGGCATGCAAGAGTGTAGATTCATGTGTGTGTGTGTATAAGGGGATCATTGGGCAAACGTAGCTCACCAGAGAGGCCGCTCAGTGACAGTGATTTATGGAACTATGGTGCCTCCCTTTCCGCTCACTTGCTGACTGGGCCCTATGCCTTATTCATGAGATTTGGGGACAGAAAGAGATGCCAAAAGGTTTAAGAATATATTAAAGAACTGCTTGAGATGTCAGCCCAAGTTGTCAGATACCGTTAAGCAAACCGTCTGAGGCTCAGATAGATAGATAGAAAATAAATACATCAAATATCTATATATCGAACAGGCTAGCATTGTATTTTTCTCATATTATCTCTGATGTCTGATGGTGGTGAAACAAGAAATCTCAAAGTAGGGGGCATCAGCAATTAATTTAACATTAGCATGAAACAACATTTCAACCAATTAACGTTCGTTTCCAATCCACTCAGCAGTTTATAATAAAATGTGGGACGTTTTCCATGAGAAAGCGACAAAGTTACAATATGTCATTATGTTAGTTGACAAATCCCTTTTGTTTTGCTATTCGTATTTATTCATTTAACATGGCTTACGTATACTGTGACAGTTGGACATCACGCCCAATACGTTATTGAGGCAAAGATAGGTGTGATCTATCAATACGTTTTAATGTGTATATTCTCTGTCAATCATTTCATTTTGTAATACCACTATTACAACATTCTGTAAACACCCTCCATTGATCTGCTTGCTTGCTTCTGAACATAATCAGGATTGGCCGGTTAGGTTTGGAGGGCCAGTCAGTTTCTTTCCTTTGGTCTAATGATCAAATCCCAATACCCCAAGGCAGGTAAGAGAACATTGACCTGCACAGCATGTATGGATCTGCAAAGGTACATATGGATGTGCCATCTGGGAGGAGCTGGACTACCTGTGCATCCTGAATGGACTGCAGGTACCACCTCATGGTACCAGTGGTGACAAGGACACTAGCAAAATGCTAAACTAAAGAATAATCAGTCAGGAAGGATGAGCTGGAATACATTTTTTGTGGCCAGCACCAGAAAAACTATTCTCATTTTGGGTGTTGTCTTGCTTGTGCCTCTCCAGTGTACCTGTTGTCACTTGTTGTCTTGCTTGTGCCTCTCCAGTGTACCTGTTGTCACTTGTTGTCTTGCTTGTGCCTCTCCAGTGTACCTGTTGTCACTTGTTGTCTTGCTTGTGCCTCTCCAGTGTACCTGTTGTCACTTGTTGTCTTGCTTGTGCCTCTCCAGTGTACCTGTT
>JACXGK010014904.1:0-11030 GCA_016801125.1 Novumbra hubbsi | reverse complement strand
GTGTTACCATACAGATGATACCGTAGTCGTGTTACCAATACGGATGATACCGTAGTCGTGTTACCATACGGATGATACAGTAGTCGTGTTACCATACAGATGATACCGTAGTTGTGTTACCGCACAGTTGATACCGTAGTTGTGTTCCTGTACAGTTGATAACGTAGTTGTGTTACCGTACATTTGATACCGTAGTCGTGTTACCATACAGATGATACCGTAGTTGTGTTACCGTACAGTTGATACCGTAGTCGTGTTACCATACAGATGATACCGTAGTTGTGTTACCGCACAGTTGATACCGTAGTTGTGTTACTGTACAGTTGATAACATAGTTGTGTTACCGTACAGTTGATACCGTAGTCGTGTTACCATACAGATGATACCGTAGTTGTGTTACTGTACAGTTGATAACGTAGTTGTGTTACCGTACAGTTGATACCGAGGTCGTGTTACCATACAGATGATACCGTAGTTGTGTTACCGCACAGTTGATACCGTAATTGTGTTACCGTACAGTTGATACTGTAGTTGTGTCGAGTTCTGTGGTCTGTTCAGAGCAGCGTTGAGGTTTCTCTAGAATCTGTCCAGACATTTCACCTCCTGTTCTGTGTGTTTCTGCTGGTGGTCCGTGGCCTGCAGGCCTGCCCAGCATGTCCTCCCAGGGGGGGAAGTTGGAGATCGCCGGGACGGTTGTGGGCCACTGGGCGGGAAGCAGACGGTGCCGAGGCAGAGGAGGCTTTCCCATACAGGTCGTGTCTGTTGGTGGGGCTACCAGAGGGTGAGGATGGGGTCTGTTGGTGGGGCTACCAGAGGGTGAGGATGGTGTCTGTTGGTGGGGCTACCAGAGGGTGAGGATGGTGTCTGTTGGTGGGGCTACCAGAGGGTGAGGATGGTGTCTGTTGGTGGGGCTACCAGAGGGTGAGGATGGTGTCTGTTGGTGGGGCTACCAGAGGGTGAGGATGGTGTCTGTTGGTGGGGCTACCAGAGGGTGAGGATGGTGTCTGTTCTCCATTTCATCCAGTTGTTTCTCTTACTTGATTATGGAAGTGTTCATCTTGCTGGCTTAGAAATTCAATCTAGCAAACTTGTACTGAATTGATGTTAATTCTAGGTTATCCTGACTCACTTCTTTACTGCTTTGAGTTTTTGTTTCTATACTGGTTATATTTCTAAATGTGCCACAAAACTTTTCTAAGTAGGTTGGGACTTTGTAAGCTCCATTGTGTTCTCTGTTTCTAAACGAGTTGTGTGTTTTCTAAACTGGTTGTGTTCTTTAGATGTCCACGGGGTGTGATCTCCACTTCAGTCATCAGGACCTTTGGTCGAGGAGCGAAACACCCTCTCAGAGGCTTTAAAAGCCAGGGGATGTACCAGGTGAGCCCCTATAAACCAGCTTATGTGTCAGGATTTCCTTTCCTGCTAAAGGTCCCTTTTCTCTTCAAATGTAGTGCTCCTTAAGGAAGAGGGCATCATTTGAGACCCGGCCATGACTGCAGCCTGTTCTTCTAGGTCACAGAGGAACGCATTAGATGGTTCTCCCAGGGTTCTCTGAGGTTCTTTGTGACAAGAACATTTTGAAATTGAACTGGTGTCCAGTCCTGGCCTTGATCCTGTGGTGCTATTATGACTTCTCGTCTCCCTTTTCTCTCCCCCTGCATCTCTGTCTCTGAAGGAGTCATTTATGGGATCCTACTAAACTTGGTTTCATCTCTTTGTTCTTCCCGTCAGAGCAAGCCAGCGTACTCCACTACAGTCAGTGAACTGAAGGAGAGGAAGAAACCCAAGACGGATGAAGGGAATTGCCTCATTCTGTTGTCGTCTGACGGGTCAACAGAGAATGGAGTGGTGGGCCGGGGGGAGGAGCGAGAAGAGGAGGGGGAGGAGCGAGAGAAGGAGGTGGAGCAGCTGAACGGCCAGGCCGCAAAGGAGAGCGAGGGCGGGGTTTTGATTAGCCAACCAGAATGTGCCTTTAGCAGTGACTCCAAGATGTGCAATTCCAACCCTCATCTAAATGCACTAAACACAGAAAGCACCTGTCTCAGAGATGCAGAACCTCTGAGCTTACAAGCAGAAGAGTAAAACAACTATTTTTGTAGAGCGGGTGAAGGAGGGTATGTGATGTTAGGAATATCTGGAGTGTTGGGAAGTCTACAGCCGGTTTTCCAATTTGTACGAGTCCCAAATGACACCCTATTTGCTATGTAGTGCACTACTTTTCTTCAGGGCCACATGGCCCCTACTTGTTGGCACCCTATGGGTCCTGGTAAAAGTAGTGTGACATTAAGGGGACAGAGTGGCATTTGGAACAGTCATCTTTTCCTCGATAGAGAACAGAAGAAAACAACATGAAATTCAGAACCCTATTTAATCAGCCAGAGAAAAAAGAAAGAAATGGTGACACTGTATCCTTTAACAAGACAATGATCAGTTGCTAGCAGAAGAGCTACCAGTAGTGTAGAGAGCAGTAAACATGGCCAGTCAGGCCACGGATTCCCACTGATGAATGGCACCCTGTTCCCTGCCGAGGGCCCTACGTGTGACCCTGGTCTAAAGGCTTCCTGTAGTGCTCTGGTTGACAGTATTGCACTTTTAAGGAAACAGGGTGCTAGGCTGTGTCCAAAACTGGTGAAAAGAACGTTACTTTGATCCTTTTTGTTAAGTTGTACCTGAAGCCGAAAAACTAAAATGCTTTTATTTGTTTTGTTAAGCTCCTTTTAGCTAGGCTGAGGTGCTCTTCCAGTACTCACTGGACACCTTATAGTTGCCATTGTAAGTAGTGTTGTCACGGAAAATAATGCAAGTGTAAACTAGACTTGCCCTAAATGAACTTGCCCTAAATGACAACCTATTCTGTCATAGTGCACTCTTAAGGGAATAGTTTGTCATATGGGATGCAGAGAAAGTCCTCACTGGACAATCACAACCTGAGCCAGTGGGTTTTATACATTATATACGTGTTGTATACGGCTCTAATCACTGTGGGTTGTTGCAGTGTTCAGATTTGCAAACGTTGTTTAAATATCGTAGTAGACTTAAAACTCCTGCAGCTTCAATGATAGGCCCTGTGTCCTACTTTTAGCTAATATAACAGAAACATAAAAAAAACATTTTTATTTAACAAAAAATAAATCAAGAAGTTATTCAACCAACCATCACAGCTCGATGCTGGGTCACTAGCCACTACGCTTCACCAATCAGTGTGGTTTCCTTGGCGATGGGGTGTAGAACATTTCTGCATGGTTCACAGTTTTAAAAGGTGTAGTTTTCATGCATGTCACCCTCCTGTTCCGCCCTGACATACAGTCAAGTAGCCATTGGCTGAACTGAACACAAAGGCTCATATTCAGTGATAGTTTCACCAAGCGTTGAACTGTTAAGTTGCCAACTGATCTCCTGAAACCTTTTACATTTATCGTAGTATTGAACCTCTGTAGCATTTACTCCAATAACAAGATGTTATCTATTCTAAGCATTTCTTTGGATATTGTTAACTCTGATGTAGTCCTTTTGTCAACATGCCTGTTCTCTGTTGCTGTTTTCTGCTACAAAAATGTCTGCTTCCTAAACGGGCACCCTATTCCTTATTTAATGACTTTCTAGTTATGAGAGCGTGTGTCAAAACTCTGATTAAAGGGGAGTTGGAGAAACTCTATAGACAAGGTCCCTTTCCAAAAGCTGGGCACAGCATTGGTAATGGGGTGCCATTTAAAGAATGGACATGTATACAACCCTGTTATAAAAAGCTTTGTTCTGAACAAGACCCCTTTATGTAGCTGAGATTTGTCGGCACAATTATTTCTATACACCCAGAGACACACAAGTGTGAAGCCAGTAAAAACCTGTAATTATCTGGATGTTTACTTTTAGTGTTTGATTCAGACTTATTGTACTTCTAAACCAGAATCATCAATTAATTGTTTTCCATGTAATTCTCCTGAAGCTTATCATCACACTTTAGTGAACAGAACAAACGGTGTACCCCGAACCCCCCCGCTATAATAGGACACCTGTATGTAACAGCTATAGGATACCTTGACGTAAGTTGACAGGAGTTCTTCCTGACTCATGGGTTGTCAAAGAATGAACTTTTGATAGATTGCTAATGATGGATTGTGGTGTATTTGAAGGCAATTGAATGCAACTTACAATGCTTAATAAAAGTATATTATTTTAGTATAATTCAAATGTATGTGTTTTTTATGATATGTCAAGATATTTCATAGCATGTTTTGTTACATTCACTATGTATTATAACAAAACAATATGAAACACAAATGCACAGAACCTCCCTGACCTGGTATCAATAGGAACACTTTTTTTATCCTGTATCGCTCCACACGTTCACTAAATTAGCAACGGGTTCTAAACCGCAAATTGTCAACTAGATCCGATTCCAACTAATTAAGGAGCTACTTCTTGTGCTCGGTCAGCCCATGTTGGACTTATTGAATTGGGCCCTATCCTCCGGATACGTGCCAGAGTCACTGGATATAAATCCTCTTCTGAGATTCCCCAAATAATCTGTTTCCTAACAACTAAATGCCATCCTGAAGATAAATAAAATGTATTAAATTTTAGTCTTGTTTCAGATCCAATCATAGCATTGAGACTGCACTTGTGGAGGTGTTTAAAGATCTTCTAATGGCCTCAGAAGTTCGAGTGTCCTGCTGATTCTTGATCTTTGCTGCCTTTGACACTGTTGATCACTGTTCTCTTGGTGAGATTGGAAACCCATGTTTGTCTGTTTACATCTATGAAACATTGAGTAACTGATTTGGAAGCATTTGTGTTAGTTATTAGGAGGTGGATGTAAAGAACATTTTGCTTTTAAATTTAAGAAAAAATAAATGCTTGTTTTAGGACCCAAAAAAGATCTGTTGGCAGATCTCACAATAAACCTTGACGGTTGTATGGTCATATCCCAAAACACTGAGACGGTTGTATGGTCTTATCCCAAAACACTGAGACGGTTGTATGGTCATATCCCAAAACACTGAGAAACCAGAGCCTGACTTTTAATGAACAGAAAATATATCTCAAGAGCTTTTGTTACTAGATTAGATTAGAGACTTTAAGGCTAGTGCTGATTTTAAGGTTTTATTGTTTACCTAATAAGCAGTACATGGACTTGCCCCTGCTTACCTCGCTGAAATGATCCAGCCATACATACCTACATGTAAACTAAGATAGCAAAATGCAGGCCTAATTGTACTTGAAATGTCTAAACAAACAGTAGGCTTTCCCTAATAGAGCTCTAATGTGGGATGATCTGTCAATTAGGGTTACAAATGCAGCTCAGTGCAAACTTTCAAATGTCTACTAAAGACTCATCTCTTCAGCATGGAGTTCTAAGGAATACGCTTTCTAAATCTTTGTTGTCTTATTTTCCGTTTAAACTTAGGAGGGCATGAGGTCTTGGCTCACATCTCTGGAGTACCAGACTGGAAAGTCTTGTTGCTGTCCTTGTCCAAAGCCCTTCTGGTTATTTTGCAGATCAAGATGATACCTGACGATTCCAGCTGCCACTCTGCTGACCCCCCCCCCCCCATCCTTGTCCATTATGCTTCTAACCTGGGATAGGTTTTATAGACCCTAGACAGCCCACCAGTATTTATTAATTATTACTCTAAAATGTTCTCTCAGCACAACCAGAAGAGGACTGGTCAAGTCTGGTTCCCCTCTAGGTTTTTTAGAAAATGTTGTCCCTTTTAGCAACACTTGTTGCTTGCTCTTTCTGGTTTCAGGCTGGGTGTTTTGTAGAGGCACTTTGTGACAACTGCGTATGTAAAAAGGACTTTGTAAATACATTTGATTGATTTAGTTAAATTCGTTAATAACACAAGGATCATTTTTTTTATTTAAAATGGAATGACAATAAAGCTCTCACTGAATGCCACAAGATTACAAAGAAAAGTGTATTGCACTTCAAACCAATAACGACATTATCACTTCTCTATTTGATCTTATAGTGCCTGCATACGACCTAATGGAAAATAAGATAGATCTCACCTCTATTCGATCACTAAAAGAACACTATTGTAATTTCCACTACATACGTCAATATTATAGGCATTTAGAGATTTAGATGTCTATGTTAGCATCATCTCCCGAAAGCCTTACAATTTATATAATTTGTGTTCGTTAAAAGAAATCAACATTTATATTTTCTAAATCAAACATATATTAAATCTAATTGATGTTATTGTATGAGATGCATTGTAACTACGAACAGTTTGCGGCGTATCAGCTCTGTCGACATGTCCCGCGGTGACACGGACACAATCTGTATTTGATCAGGTAAAAATCGGGACGTAGCTTGAATCCGATCGCTCTCTGCCGACGCTGGAGCTTCTCGGCTTGGAACGTCCCGGGATCCCCGTTGAAACAGCTGCACTGTTAATGAGATTCATTCATCTGATGTGAGCCAGCGAGAACGAATTCACGGTCTTACACGCTGACGTAACATATATTACAATGCAACAAGGATACATTTTCTCTCGGTTTATGAGCGTCTCAATACTGTACAGGCACCAGGGGGCAGGAAAACAATGATGCACTTCAGGAACATTAACGTTATCGACCTCGCCGCTACATCAGGACGATAATCACAAACTCTGTGCAACATCAGCGGAGAATGGACTTTTGGATTTAAATTTGTGTCCAGTGGATCGGACTAGCTTCAGCGTGTGGAAGGTCTTCATATTGTATTTTGTTGCAGGAGAGTTCCTGCTGGTGCCCCGTCTCCCTCCTATCCAACGTTGTTGTGAATGATCTAACATGGCGACTGTACCAGTATATTGCATCTGCAGATTACCGTACGACGTTACACAGTTTATGATCGAATGTGATGCTTGCAAGGACTGGTTTCACGGCAGGTAATTGTTTCAATCTATTGTGGTGATTATTTCCTCCTTTTGCATTGTACATTTTTCGGTATTTTGGGCGTTTGACAGCTTATGTTGGCCATTCCCTGTCCACATCTGAATTGCCACACAAGAGCGAGGCCGCTCGAAGAAGAAGGCGGAGTTAAATATAGATGACTCGATTGTGACATTTTTTGTGAATAGCGCAAAATGGTTTGTCAACCATATAGTAATTTAAATATTTTACTATGTGTTTTGATTATTTAGTTTTATTCCCGTTTTCATTTACCAGGTATATCTCGTGTGGCTACAGTAGGCAGAATGTTGTCGCGAGGCGGCGAACGGTTGTAGGACAGAACGGAACAGTGGGTGTCTACATCAGACAGTTGCGAGACTACAATGTTAAATATACATTTATTTCACTTGTCCCGCCATAAGGTCTGATCGTAAAATCATGTTTTATTTGTCGCTTCATTGCTTGTTCATGGTTAAAAAAAAACTACTAAAGAAAATCACGACCCCAACTCCCTTCTGACATTCGTAGCTGACAATACCCCGCTGCCTTTCAACGGAGCAGTTTGAACACCAGCCCATTGATAGACATTGCAGTGGTGCGTCGATGACTGTAAAATTAGAAAAATAGCTCTAAGAATGTGTCTTAACAGCATGTATTTGAAACAATTTTCGTTGTTAAAATGTGTAACTATGAGCTAATTTCAGTTTAGCCGAACGATAATGATGAAAGACTGCCGCTTCTTTTGCTATATTTCCGTTTTGTTACGATGTCCTTTGTACATTTTTTGGCCAAATACAGGCCAAATATGCGTTGCTGGTGTAAATATTTTAATCCAAATTAATTTTGATCACTTATTTGAAAGTGAAAATAGTGAACAAGCGTTTAAAAAGAAAGGACGATATTTACGCGCGTTAACATTAACCCTTTGGTGCAAGCTAGGCTGGCTACAATGCATCATTCTATTAAGCAACCGTTTCAAATGTATAACAACTTAAATTAACGATGCCAGTTATGCGAAACGTTATCATTCGTGTTATTATCACGAAACTTGACAGATGTGCTAAAGTGATACGGGACCAGGAATCTCGGCTGATATTGCACTCATGAAAGATGTCTGTAGCCGGACTGATGGCACATTAGATATTATCTCATAATTGACACTGCTGAATCTAGTAGCCTAATATTAACAACCATTAATATAACTTTCATAAAAACGAGTTGTAATACATATCCTTATTACACACGTATTAGCGTAGGCTAGCTGGGCTATCCCTCCATCCAAACATGTCTCGTTTAACTGTGCATAATACGTAGTTAAAAGCTGATCGATGTCTTCAGTTCCGGTCAGACTAAATGATAGTGTCCCCTCTCCCTAGACCTCCCACGTGGTCTGCTCTCCGTGAATCACCTGTTTATTTATACATGACTCAGTAGAAACACCAAGACCTGGGCTGTAGGGGTTGTTGACACTAGAGCGAGTTTGTAGATATGACACTACCCTGGAACAAGACATTACCCTGAGAGTGTGATATAGATCTAGACATTACCCAGAAATTGTATTACAGATCTAAACATCACCCTGAAAGTATATTGTAGAGATTGACATCACCCTGAATGTGTATTATAGAGATAGACTTTACCCTGATAGAGTAGGTTGGAACTATACATTACCATGAAAATATCGACTGGGGCTAGACATTACCCTGATTGTGTATTATAGAGCTAGACATTACCCTGGTGGAATAGGTTGTAACTAGACATTGTCCTGAAGGCATAGATTGTTGCTTGACATTACCCTGAAGATGTATGTTGGTGCTAGACATTACCCTGAAGATGTATGTTGGTGCTAGACATTACCCTGAAGATGTATGTTGGTGATAGACATTACCCTGAAGATGTATGTTGGTGCAAGACATTACCCTGAAGATGTATGTTGGTGATAGACATTACCCTGAAGATGTATGTTGGTGCTAGACATTAACCTGAGGGTTTATTACTGAGCTATATATAAACATGAAGGTGTGCTAAAGAGGTAGATATTATCCTAAAGCTGTGGGTTGTTAGGGTTAGGGTGTCTTTTAGTTCAGCTTGTAATATTTTGTTTACTAATGTATTAATATTGTTTTGGTTCCACTCTGTATAGAGCTAGATACATTTCAAAACTCCCTTGTCCTGCAGCACTTCTGCGTAGGGCCAGTCTAGTCCAGTGTCTGAGTGTCTATAGTCTAGGGGGTGGTGTCTGCAGGGTGTTGTACTAGTAGTGTCTGTAGTCTAGGGGGTGGTGTTTGCAGGGCCTTGTGCTAGTAGTGTCTGACTGTCTGTAGTCGAGGGGGTGGTGTCTGCAGGGTGTTGTACTAGTAGTGTCTGAGTGTCTGTAGTCTAGGGAGTGTTGTCTGCAGGGTGTAGTACTAGTAGTGTCTGAGTGTCTGTAGTCTAGGGAGTGGTGTCTGCAGGGTGTAGTACTAGTAGTGTCAGAATGTCTTTAGTCCTGAGTGCCGTGTCTGCTGGGTCTAGTAGCAGTAGTGCACAAGTGTCTGTAGTCTGGAGGGTGGTGTCTGTAGGAAGTAGTACTAGTAGTTTCTGAGTGTCTGTAGTCTGGAGGGTGGTGTCTGTAGGAAGTAGTACTAGTAGTTTCTGAGTGTCTGGAGGGTGGTGTCTGTAGGAAGTAGTTCTAGTAGTTTCTGAGTGTCTAGTCTGGAGGGTGGTGTCTGTAGGAAGTAGTACTAGTAGTTTCTGAGTGTCTGTAGTCTGGAGGGTGGTGTCTGTAGGAAGTAGTACTAGTAATTTTTGAGTGTCTGTAGTCTGGAGGGTGGTGTCTGTAGGAAGTAGTACTAGTAGTTTCTGAGTGTCTGTATGGTCTAGTGCTAGAAGTGTCTAAGTGTTTGTAGTCCAGAGGGCTGTATCTGCAGGGTGTAGTACAGGTAGTGTCAGAGTGTCTGTAGTCCAGAGGACGGTGTCTGAAGGGTGTGGTACTAGTAGTGTCTGTACTTCAGCGGGCAGACTGTGACACATTACAGTGCTCTCATGTCATGTATCATAAACACGCTGCATTGTCGCTAATGGTGTTTGACTGGGAGTTGGACTGACTAGAAGTTCTAGCCGTGATCAAACTTCTCTTCAGGGGCCATCAGCCAGACACCACTCAACAGATAACACATCTAATTAAACACATTAACTAACTATCAATCCCTTCACTATGTCCAACAGGTGAGCTTTTTTAGTTCTAAAACTAAATTGTCAAACCAGTCCCTGAGAAGAGGTTTGAGAACTGTTGAGTTAGTCTCTGTTCTGACAGTGGCTTGAATGCTGGAACATCAGCAAAACTGTACTTCTGTCTGCAGCTCAAGATATCTCCTGTCCAGACTTTGTATTGTCTGTGTTTCATACAAGAAGCTATGTTGCGGATGGCCTAAAGGGTTTTAGTATGCGTCTGTCAAACTTTTGAATTACAAATAGGACCCATGACTTGGCAGGTAGTGTATTTTCTGGGATAATATCAGCAGCTACAACCTTATTAGATCATTAATCTGTGTTTTAAACATGAGAAGTAGACACTAAACTGTAATTTGCTGTCAATCTGATCCAGTGATCACATACAACATATATCACTGTGTTGTAGCTCTGTTTCAATCAGGTAAAATTACCTTTGATCAGAGGAATCCCGCTGTAGTTTGGTTCCGGGCTTTGTATAATGGGGAGAGACATTTTTATCATGTACATTTTAGTTGACATTAAAGAGTTGATTTATTGAGTACCTGATTGTTCTACTCAGGTCTGTTAAAGTTTGATATGAATCACAGAGGAATCCTGTTGTGTAGTAAGCCCTAGTGTACTGCTTTAACCTACTGTAAACTGCTCCCAAGGAGGATAGATCTTGATTAGATACTTTCTCTCTGGTTGGGATGAAGCAAGCTTTGATGTTATTAGCCCTATGCAATGTCATCTACAGTATGTATTGGGCCCCTTCAGTTTTATTGTTAACCCTATCCCCGTCTGACTCTACCCTCCCAGAGTATTAAAGAGAGGTGGCGTAACCTGCTTCAAGGGATGTGAGCGGAGTGGAGCTCTTGGAAATCCCGGAAACGCTCTACGTCTTTCCCATCGCACCACGTCTTTCCCATCGCACCACGTCTTTCCCATCGCACCAC
>JACXGK010014903.1:0-11046 GCA_016801125.1 Novumbra hubbsi | reverse complement strand
TTGCTGTACTGGACACAGCACTTTAATAACCTTGCTGTACTGGACACATACTTTAATAAATTTGCTGTACTGGAAACATCCTTTAAAAACTTTGCTGTACTGGACACAGCACTTTAATAACCTTGCTGTACTGGACACAGCACTTTAATAACCTTACTGTACTGGACACATCCCTTTAATAATCTTACTGTTATGAACACATCCCTTTAATAACCTTACTGTACTGTACTCACTATAATAACCTTACTGTACTCACTTTTACAATCTTACTGTACTCGCTATATCAACCTTACTGTTCTCGCTATAACAACCTTAATGCACTCACCATTTTAACCTTACCATACTCACTATAACAACCACACTGTACTAACACTAGTTTGTACTACAACACTAGTTTACTAAGCGCTTCAATATGTTCATTGTTACTGTTTATACCTTTCCAAACTATAATAATAAGCCCCCATTAAAGCAGCAACAGCACTGTGTTTAAGCAAATAGAAAGGGGTTGTTCTTATCAAAAAACAACAATGATTTCTATGACCACTGATCCACTGTGACTGTGTTTCTGTCAGGGAACCGTTTCTGGGTGTTCAAGGACACTACACTTCAGCCCACCTACCCCCAGGACATCTCCCTGTTTGGGAGTGGGATGCCCGCCCAGAGTATTGAGACGGCGGTTTGGTGGGAAGACGTGGCCAAGACATACTTCTTCAAGGGAGACAGGTCTGCTTCCCCAGAAAATGTGTTGGTTTGATTCCCAGTGAACAGTATGTAGCTGATATCATTGACTGGTATGGCTTGATGTCAAGGGGGTCAGCCTGCTGTGAAGGCTTTGAGATGAGCCATCCACTTCATTGATTTGTAAATGAGGTTATATATTTAACAGTAATAGTTTTACCTGACATGAACATTAGCTCGCTGATATATAATGCACAGATATTGGCAGAAGTGTCGAGGGGCTTTGTTGCTAAGGAGACTTTATAGTTACAGTTTGTGGATAGTACATTAGGTACACCAATATGACTCAAAGCTTTTCTGCAGATGTCATGATAGATTAAATCGCATGACGTCCTGAGCCTGTTGTGAGGGCCGAACAACAGCTTTGATTGTAACATCATGATCTGTTTAACAGCTGTTATCTTAATACCAAAGAGGTATGGTAGTAGAAGTGTGTGTTGGTGGAGGTCTGTTGCAGGACAACCTTCATGCTTGCCTCGGTCTGACCACAGTCTTTCTTTTCAACCTCTCAAGATACTGGAGGTACAATGAGGACATGAGGAACATGGACCCTGGTTATCCCAAACCCATCACCGTGTGGAAGGGCATCCCTGACTCCCCTCAGGGGGCCTTTGTGGACAAAGCTAACGGTGGGCCATCCATTCCTCCTCCTGCATCATCTAGCCCTTCATCACGTTTCTTTCTAATGACTTCACTATGTATTTGTAAAGTTACAATGTCGGAACTGATGTCACTGATCTACACGAATGTTTTACATAATGTCGGGGAAAAAAGTATATTCGATTTTTTGAAATGTTTTCATTAACTTTCAATACAAAATCTGAACAGGTATGAAAATAAAATATGCTGGGGTGCAGCCAATCACCTTCAAATGTATAATAAGTACATACCAAACTTTAAATGTCCATTATTGACTGAAATAGTATGAATCATAATCACTGTAAAACCTTGGGGCAAAACGCTTTTAATTTCTTCCATTGGGGATTTTTAGATCCACTTCAAATAAGGTCTGTTTTGTGTAGGGTTAGACTACATCACAGATTTTCTAACTGTGTGAATATCTTTAAAACATGTTTACAAGTTTTCTTCTATCAATATTGGCTAAATTCAAGCAAACATATTTTGTGTTGCGTTAAATAAAGCAAATATTTGACTAATGTACAAGCCTAAAGGCCTTATTTGAAGCCAAATGCTAAATGCTGGCACAAAGCCAACGATTTAAATCTCACTGAGTGTCCTGTATTTCAATGTATATGTTTCTTTTGTCCTAAATTTCTATGTACATCCCCCTGAGTGTCCTATAATTCAATGTACATCTCTCTGAGTGTCCTATAATTCAATGTAAATCTCCCAGAGTGTCCTATAATTCAATGTACATCTCTCTGAGTGTCCTATAATTCAATGTACATCTCTCTGAGTGTCCTATAATTCAATGTACATCTCTCTGAGTGTCCTATAATTCAATGTACATCTCTCCGAGTGTCCTATATTTCAATGTACATCTCTCTGAGTGTCCTATAATTCAATGTACATCTCCCAAAGTGTCCTATAATTCAATGTACATCTCCATGAGTGTCCCAGTCACAGCTCTCCCAGTCAAAGCTCCGACCTCAGTAATATTGAGAAGCTGTAGGAAGATTTAAAAGTTACGTTAACTGTGCCCATCTGTCCCGATAGAGCTCAGCAATATTTCCTAGATGTACATAGCAATAAGCAGATGTTTTCATCACTTCAGGGCAAGTCATTTCTTTTCTTGTGTGCACAGGATTCACTTATTTCTACAAAGGGAAGGAGTACTGGAAGTTCAACAACCAGCGGCTGCGCGTGGAGCCAGGCTACCCTCGCTCCATACTGAGGGACTTCATGGGCTGCGACAGTCTCCCAGCTGACCCGGACTGGGACTGGAGCCCCCCAGAGGTGGAGGAACGCCACTACGACAGCAGCAACAGTGACGTGGACATCGTCATAAAACTCGACAGCACGGGGGGCACGGAGAAGGCCGTGGCCATTGCTATCCCCTGCGTTCTGGCGCTGTGCATGATGGTCCTGCTCTACACCGTGTTCCAGTTTAGGAGGAAAAGCACACAGAGACACATACTGTACTGCAAGCGCTCTATGCAGGAGTGGGTCTGAGCTAAACCTGAGAAGGGACTGCAATGTAGGGGAGCAGTATGGAACTCCCACTTGAGAGTGCAGCGAAGAGTTATCCAACTCTTGTGGTTCTGTAGTTGTTGAACTAAGCCCCTTTGTGGACGGACAGTATACGCAGTGCTGTACAGGAGTCACTCTGACATATGTGAAACTGCTTTGAGACATGCAGGGTGGATTTAACCCACCTGTCTTCATTCAGCACTATGAAGGACTTTGGCTGCCAATTCAAACTTGCTTTGACTATTGACAATGACTTTGGGTAACATCAATCTTTATGTGAGAGAGGAACGCTGTCTGGGACCTGTATCTATATCTGTGTCTGCACGCCCCTAACAAGCCCTTACTAACTAACAGTGGACCATTTAGGAATAGGCTACTAATTCTACTTTTCATGTCTTAGAAGTTCAAGTAGCTCAGACTGTACATTTTGATTTAATTATCTCTAAAAGATTATGACCTGTGAGGTAGGCTGTCTGATACCCAAACCAAATATGACCTGGCTTCCCTTCCCAGAGAGGATTACATCTCTGGGATCTTTGGGTGTTTAATTCTAATCCACGGATTCCACATCATCATGACATTACGCCTGCATTTTCTTTTGCCATGTCTTTCCCATATCTGCCTGGGACCATCCGTCTGGTCTGGCTGCTCTCTGACTGTCTGTTGGCCCTCTATATTTCTGTCTGTCTCTATCTGTCTGTGGTCTATGGAAAGCAGTGGCAGCTGGGAACCAGGCTGAGCTCAATTCGACTGTTGTGGCAGTGTGTCTCTAAAACAGGGGCCAAAACCCTTTCTGCAATATTTAGGAGACTGCCTTAATCATAGATGACTTGAGATGTTTCTTAATGTGAGTTTGAGTGAGTGCGTGCTTGCTTGTGTAGACTCTACAAAGCTGAATGAAGATGATGACATTGGGTTTTTCAATTATTTTTTTATTTTCTTTGTGTTTTTTTTACATATTTAAAATGTCATATTTCTGACTGGCAGTGGGAGCTGCTGGTTTCTCAAGTATCCTTTGACATGGTGATAAGAAAACGAAAAACAAAAGAAAAACTGGAGAACTCCTACCTGTGATCTGAAGTCACCTAGTATAATCAGCGTGAACAGTAGGTTCCAAGAAACATGCTCCAATATATTGTCTCCAATAACTGCCCTCCATGACATTAAAATCAATGTGGATGTGTAATGTCATGTTCCTTTATACACATGTAACATGACTGAGTTTGTTAGAATCCGGTGAATATGATAAAATACTACGTTTTTAAAGAAGGTTGAAGTGTCTACAGAATCAACAGCTATATCAATATGTCTTAACCTTGCAAATTCAAAAATGAAGGTGTTCTTCAAACCGTCTCATTTTTCCCCCACAGATTATTTAAAAGGGTCATTACCAAATGTAGTCCATGAAATGCATTACTGATGGTAAATGTAGTTTTATTGTTCATTCATGCGGCATTGCATTTTGTTTTCTTCTAAACCTCCTAAAGTACTACAGTGACAAGGCCTGCTGAGTGGTGGGGCAGTGTAAAAGGCAGAGTACATTAGTACATTACCACAGATGCGCCACTACACCGCCTGTACAGTCCCAGAGTGTTACGGCCACTCGTCATCGGAAGGCTCCAGTGGGCTGTGCATATTGGCCTTCGACCACCCTGGGGCCAGGGGACGTTGGGACGTGACCTGGCAGAAGGGGGGTCTTTCATGTCTCTGTACTGGTTGAACATTCTCATCTGATGGAACCTGAAGAAGGAAACCCTGCCTGCTTTTCGTGCCGCCCTACATGTCTTAATGGTAGTCTGTCTGTGGTGAGAGTCGTAAAGGCACATCGGCAAGCAAGCCGGGGTGGTAGCAATTAAATGTCAGTTCATGCTGAAATTCACATTGTCCTCAAATGTTCAAGGATTTGTAGTTCAGTGTACTTCCTGAAAAGACTGAATTGAATTGAATTGGAATCCAACTCTGAGGCAGAGTCATGCTAGTTTAGTTCAGTCCGTTCTGTAATTAATGCTGTATTTATTCATCTGTGCTCATCGGCACCTGGATTTTATGACACGGTTCTGAAGGCAAGATAAAGTCTGTCAATAAAGCGGATCTTAAAATGCAGTGCAGAATTCTGGTCATCCTCATTCTTAGTTTTTGTTGGTTGTTTTTGTTGTTATACTTTGGTGACATCGCTGCATGTAGAATGTTTGCGTTGTAGTATTTGAAAAATGGCTGTGATAAATCTGCAATAATAGTGGATTGTGTATGAACGTTTGCCCAGTATGAATGTGGTCGGATACAACTGCACATCCTAGACACACTGGCTTCTGTTGTCAACTGGAAAAGAGGTGCCCTCCCACTCCTCCATTGGCTTCACTATGACTCGCGTTTACCTCCTCTCCTCTCACAAGGCAATTGCAGATGGCCCAAGCCAATTTCCTGTCAGTCCCTGATTGGTTGCTAAAATTCTACACAGTTCAATCAACTTTTGTTTAAGTGGGGAATACAAGCACTGAATAGTGTAGAGAATGTTACTTTTTGTGTTAATGTTATTTTCATTCTGAAGGCTCTCTTAAACCTGAAGTTAGACTTCATTAATGTAAAAACATTACATTTAAATGTGAATAAGATATCATACAATTAACTACAACCATTGTAGTTGTAGTAATATCATTGCCAACATAAATTATGGTTGATTACATTACAAGTTTGAGTCAATTACAAGTTTGAAAGCAAAAGTGTAAATTAGAACAATGGCTCAATCAAAACAATGACCGTTTAAAAAACATGGTTGTATAGAGATGTAGAGATTATACAATATCTTAACTAATATGAGATGTTCTCCAAAAATGGAATATAAAAAAAGAACAGGAGCATTACTATCATCTGGAAGTAGATACATGGTATCTTAACCAACCTCTTGAGTGCCTCTCTTCCTGCTGCTTTGACACATGCTTTTAATTAGGCCATTAGAGTACCATTAACAGAAATGGGTAGGGGTCATTACACAGCGGTCAAAAGAGAAATGTGTGTGCATGCACTTGTGTACACCTGCAGATAAACACACACACACTTACACACACACTTAAATGTGCACAACGTTATAATTTTACATGTGAAACGCCGGCTCTGTCCTACGAGATGGTAAAGGTCTAACGGAACAGGATTGGCCAGTTCAATCCTTCAGGATAATAAAGAGCTACAGGAACAGGATTGGCCAGCTCTGTCCTACAGGATGATAAAGATCTACAGGGACAGGATTGGCCAACTCTGTCCTACAGGATGATAAAGATCTACAGGAACAGGATTGGCCAGCTATATCCTACAGGGCCAGCTAAAGTGCCTTTAGGTTTTTAGGTATTTATTTTGTGACAGCATCCTGTGATTTGACAGCACTCCTTTCCGTCGTTGACGGAACTCCATTCCATTTTAGCTACTGTAGAGAATGGGAAGACTAGTGTTGGAGTAACTGGTGAGATTTGCAGCTTTTTATGGGCAATGAGATAATCATTACACTATATATTAATGATGTGGTTAGGGCCCCCGACTATCGTTTTACTGCCATTACATGTTTTAGCAAACCGTTGTCACCAATAACTATAAGTCATTGGAAGTACGTACATGCACACATCTCACCATTAACGCAGAGATTCCTTACTGTATACTTTTCTTTCGATTATAATTAGTTTTTCATTTACTTTGTAAAATGCCTTCTCCTTGCACATTATTCAGTGACATTTGAGCACCATTCACTGAGTTTGCATGTAACTCTGCCATTCCAACTGCAGAGGGCTCTAAAATGTAACGGTTAACTTAGTCAGCTGCCAATTGCGCAAGTTCTCCCACTGAAAAAGATAAGAGAGGCTTGTAATTTTCATCATATGTACACTTCAACTATGACAGACAAAATTTGAGAAAAAAAATCCAGAAGATCACATTGTAGGATTTTTTATGAATTTAATTGCAAAAGATGGTGGAAAATAAGTATTTGGTCAATAACAAAAGTTAATCTCAATACTTTGTTGTTTGTTGTTGGCAATGACAGAGGTCAAACGTTTTCTGTAAGTCTTCACAAGGTTGTCACACACTGTTGCTGGTATTTTGGCCCATTCCTCCATGCAGATCTCTTCTAGAGCAGTGATGTTTTGGGGCTGTTGCTGGGCAACACGGACTTTCAACTCACTCCAAAGATTCTCTATGGGGTTGAGATCTGGAGACTGGCTAGGCCACTCCAGGACCCTGAAATGCTTCTTACGAAGCCACTCCTTCAATGCCCGGGCGGTGTGTTTGGGATCATTGTCATGCTGAAAGACCCAGCCACGTTTCATCTTCAATGCCCTAGCTGATGGAAGGAGGTTTTCACTCAAAAACTCACGATACATGGCCCCATTCATTCTGTCCTTTCACAAATGCATCAGTTCTGGAATATAATTGAAATGCGTAATAATATTCTATTCAATTATGATATTGCCTTTTTGTTTGTGAATACCATTGTGGTAAGTGGTTGGCAACAGCCCAGAATGCACTATAGTCAAATCAACAACAATCACTATCAAAGCACAGAAAAACATGCACAAAATGTCTTCCCACCCTTGACTCATTGTCACATTGAGATTGAGAGGTCTCTGTGCACATCAGGCCTTGCATGAGTAACTTTTCTTTGCCACACAATACCCAAAGTGTGGCAAGTGTGGTCTGGATGACAGACGACTGTGAAATGACAGACCGTCTATAACGAAAGACACTGGTGTATTTGGTCATGTGTAAAACTCTCTAGTGAGGCTGGATGTACTCCAAGCCCAGGCATTGAGGATATGCTGTGGGGCAAGAAGACCACCACGGGCTACTACATATTGGGTAAAGCTGCAGGGCCACAAGGGGATGCGTCCTACCAGAAGGGTTTCCATTGGAGAACCACTTATGGGTTGATTGGGGATGATTGGCGAGGGAGATGGGTCTCTCAGGTACTTTGACGTGGTCTTACCGATGATCTCCCTTGGCTCATTCCCCTACCTATATATATATATATATATATATATATATATATATATATACAAAATAGCTTAAATGCTAAATGTAATCAATGTATAACCTATTTGAAATGTATATATATATATATATATTTATGTGTATATATATATATATATATATATATACATAAATATATATATATATACATTTCAAATAGGTTATACATTGATTTGCATTTTACTCAGTAAAATAAGTATTTGATCCCCTATCAATCAGCAAGATTTACAGCTCCCTGGTATATTTTATAAAGGTAACGAGCTGAGCACTCGCTCATTATCTCAGCTTGTTACCTGTATAAAAGACACCTGTCCACAGAAGCAAGCAATCGATCAATCAGAATCCAAACTTCACCATGGCCAAGACCAAAAAGCTGTCCAAGGATGTCAGGGACAAGATTGTAGACCTACACAAGGCTGGAATGGGCTACAAGATCATTGCCAAGCAGCTTGGTGTGAAGTTAACAACAGTTGGTGCGATTATTCACAAATGGAAGAAACACAAAATAACTGTCAATCTCCCTCAGTCTGGGGCTCCATGCAGGATTTCACCTCGTGGAGTTTCAATGATCATGAGAACGGTGAGGAATCAGCCCAGAACTACACAGGATGATATTGTCAATGATCTAAAGGCAGCTGCGACCATAGTAACCAAGAAAACAATTGAAGTTTGCCAATGAACATCTGAATGATTCATAGGAGAACTGGGTGAAAGTGTTGTGGTCAGATGAGACCACAATAACGTTCTTTGGCATCAACTCAAATCGCAGTGTTTGGAGGAGGAATGCTGCCTACGACCCCATGAACACCATCCCCACCGTCAAACATAGAGGTGGAAACATTATGCTTTGGTGGTGTTGTTCTGCTAAGCAGACAGGACAACTTTACCGCATCGAATGAACTATAGATGGGGCCATGTACCATCAAATCTAGGAAATCTTGTAAACTAAAAGTTTCCAAACATCAGCCTCGAAACCTTAATGACTTGGAGAGGATCTGCAAAGAGGAGTGGGACAAAATCCCTCCTGAGATGTGGCCAAACCTGGTGGCCAACTACAAGAAACGTCTGACCTCTGTGATTGCCAACAAAGGTTTGGCCACCAAGTACTAAGTCATGTTTTGCAAAGGATGAAATACTTATTTCACTGAGTAAATGCAAATCAAATTATAACTTATAAACCTACCATAAAATTATAGACTGATTCAGCAAAGGATCAAATATTTTTTCCTCCCATATATACAGTGGGGCAAAAAAGTATTTAGTCAGCCACCAATTGTGCAAGTTCTCCCACTGAAAAAGATGAGGGAGGCCTGTAATTTTCATCGCCGGTACACTACAACTCTGGTTAAGGGAATGGAGACCAAATGTACTAATAGGACTAGATTTTAAAGAATTCTGTATTTTAGGGCATTGAAGATGAAACGTGGCTGGGTCTTTCAGCATGTCAATGATCCCAAACACACCGCCCGGGCAAAGGAGTGGCTTCGTAAGAAGAATTTCTGGGTCCTGGAGGGGCCTAGCCAGTCTCCAGATCTCAACCCCCTTAGAAAATCTTTGGAGGGAGTTGAAAGTATGTGTTGCCACAACATTTTTAGGAAAACATGACACTGGAGTGAGTGATTTCTGCTTGGAGGGGATGTAGATGGTGGAACTTATAACGTTTCCTCAGGGAGACTGGGTTAATGGGCAGGTTTTAGGCCTTCCAAATCTCTGGTTCACACTTCAGTCCAGTAGGTGGCAGTAATGCATGGTTGTCAAGCGCTGACCTATAACTACCGAAGTAGAAGAGCTACGTTCAATGCATTTGGGTACTGTACTTGTTTCTGGTTCTCTACCACCTTCAGTGTTGAGCACTGAACCAGCAATGCAAGTCTAAGTTAAAACACACGGTGATATGACATTGTGGACTGCTATATTTTTGTGCAGAAAACTGTGAGTAATGTTATGGTCATCTAACTCAGGATATGAGACAAACAGCATAAAATTGGTTATGATAAATTACGACAAAAAAAGTACGCTGGGCAACACTGTTTTTGTCAAGTTTTCGCCATAGTTAGAAATGCCTAATCGTGTGACTTGTTTCTTCTTCGTGCTACATTAGATAGTTGGAGGGAATGTCGAGGCTCGAGGACAGCTGGCTTTTAGATTTAGCAGTACTTTTTTATATTGTAGAGTTTTGAACAATTTGTGCATACATTTCACCAATGCAATTTGTTTTGCTCGCTGCATCTGCTTTGCTTACTAACCAATAGTCTGTTACATTTGTCAATTCAAAAAACGTAATTGTGCTGTTAATTTAACTTTTAAAGCCAGCATTGTTTTTATTTATTAAGTCACTGATATTGCACCGAAGACTGCAATAGACTAGCAGGCAACGTGATTTCAAATAGCACACTTGACCTCCTGCATAAAATCGTGGGTCCAAAGTTCTCCTCAGTGTGCACCAGTCTAAAATAAATGATGTAAAATAGCATACATGCACTGTTTCTTTCCATTTAGTTTTCCCTGTTCGTCTCAATAAATAAATAATGGAACTATCAACCAAAATATATATATATATTTTTACTTTGTGTTGTATAACGTCTGTTCTGCAGCATCTAAACCCCTGAGACTCATCCTTCAAACATGTCAGCACTTAGTGGTAAGGTTCAAACGGTGTTGGGTCCGATTGAACCTGACCAGCTGGGTAGAACTATGACCCATGAGCACCTGACTATGACCTTTGAGTGTTGCTACTTCCCTCCTGCCCCGGGAGACGAGACTGTGGCCCAAGACCATATCCAGATGAAAAACCTGTTCTGGCTGAAGCAGAATCCTTACAGCAGGTACACTGTATTTAGACATTGATATGGACCTAAAATAGAGTGATTCACATGAATTACCTTTAAACTTTGGACACTTATTCCATGGTGTTTATTTCGTTGTACTATTTTCCACATTGTAAAATAATAGTGCAGACATAAAGACTATGACATAAGACTTGACTCATGTATCAACCATAGTGCAGACATAAAGACTATGACATAAGACTTGACTCATGTATCAACCATAGTGCAGACATAAAGACTATGACATAAGACTTGACTCATGTATCAACCATAGTGCAGACATAAAGACTATGACATAAGACTTGACTCATGTATCAAC
>JACXGK010014902.1:0-11031 GCA_016801125.1 Novumbra hubbsi | reverse complement strand
GGTGCAGTACCCAAGTGGGAACAGGTGATCTCTCTGTTCCTGATTAAGACCAGGGCAAGACCACCTGAAACCTATTTGACCTGGGGCAAAACATCGGCGACCCAAATTCCCATTGACGTGGGTGATGTTGTAGAAACCCTGTCCGGGTGTAACCGGCGTGCGTCTGCGTTCCAGGTGGACGTTCAACCCCGCGGTGCTGACCAAGGCCAACGTGGTGCGCAGCGGGGAAGGTGTGGCCGCCGGGGCGGAGGGTGGCAGCTCCCAGTTCCTGGTGGGAGACCTGGTCCAGATCTGCTACGACATCGACCGCATCAAGCTGCTGCAGAGAGGACACGGGGAGTGGGCCGAGGCCATGCTGCCCGTAAGACGCCCCAGTAATCTCCCATCCCTCGGGGGAAAATGCCTTTGCCCAATACGTCCCAAATATTCCCCCCCCATTTCTCACCTCCCGGTCGCAAAAGAGGCTATCAATCATGTGTGCTTTGACAATAGCTCATTATAAGATATTGGAATGTAGTCTTGGTCTATATATTGGCACACATGTCTGTTATCATTGCTTCTCATCAAATTGTTAGAAACACCACTCTACAATCTGTCAACACTCCACTAAAACCAACACCCTCAGCAGCTAATGAGCTGTAACACCCAGTGATGGGTACTTACTTTGATCTCTACCCGCTGCTACAGCTGCTCTCAGCCGGCTTGTCTGCCTGCCTGTCTGTAGCATCCCCTTATATTCATCCTTTCTTCTAGGGCAGGGTCATACTCTGTTTCAGTATCCACGTCAGCAGGCTATTTATACTCTGCTCAAAAGAATTAAGGGGACACGTAAATTGCACATCGGGTCTCGATGAATGAAATGCACTAACGATCAGAATCTTTACTGTACATTATGTCATTTGTTTGGAAGAAAATGTCAAAACATTGGTCAATGGAAACCTACATCCCCAACCGATTGAGGGCTGGATTCAAACTCACCGAAAATCAAAGTCAACTATTTAAATCACAGGCGGTTTTAAGTTGCGTGAATTCCGTCACGGCGACTCACAATGTGACTCAGTAGTGTGTATGGACCTACGTGCCTGTACGCACTCCCCACAACGTCTGGGCGTGCTCCTGATGAGACAGCGGATAGTGTCCGTTGTGGATCTCCCAGACCTGGATCAGGACATCCGTGAGCCACTGGACAGTCTGTGGTGCTACTTGGTGGCGATGGATGCAGGTTTTCAATTGCATTCCGGTACCACCTTGTGACAAGGACACTAGCAGAATGAAAAGGTAGAGAAGAATCAGTCTGGTATCATAAGGAGAGAGCAAATGTTTGGCCTCGACTTGCAAAACCTTTCCTTTTTTGGGGGTTGTCTTGCGGTTGCCTCTCCTGTACTCCTGTTGGCACCGTCATCTGCACCAAAAGTGGTTCATTGATTCACAAATGCTACTTCTTCCTAACTGGACAGATGAATATTACTGAATGTTAGGTTGAATTGACTTGGTGTTATACTGCGATGATTACGTGTTCTTTAAATAGTTTTGAGCAGTGTATATTCCATGGTTTCCTTTTTCATCAACTTATTTATTTTCTCTCACTATTGCATCTCATTGTCAGTATACATCTGATGTCTACAAAGCTTTTGAACGAGTGACGTTTAATTTGATTTAGAATGTATGTATGTAGTCTGCTGGAGAATGTAGATCGTGGTACCTAACTGCAGCCTATCAAATAAGTGAGACCACCAAATGCCTTTTACCTCACTCGTCTTGTATAGTGTTTAAGTGGAACTGTTTTCATCTGTCTCTGTCCCTTGGCGGGCATCAAATCATTTCCTGTATAGATGAGAAAGATGCCTGGCTCTCACTCAGCCCTTCAACTGCCCTTCCCTTTGAATAATCACAACACTGCTTAAAGACTCATCTGTTATTATGCTTTCCTGTCATGTTTTTCAAAAGGAAGGGCAGAAATTAGATGCACCGACACACAGCTTTTTTTCGTGCCATTCCCTTCCACAATTTGCTTGAAAACAGCTCGCCAGAAATGAACTAACAATAGCTCGTTATCAATTTTATGGTCTTTAAAATTGTAAAGAAAAATGACCGTTATATATTTTTACGTAGCAATGTACCGGATGTGTTGTGTCCCCCAGACCCTGGGCAAGGTGGGCCGTGTGCAGCAAATATACTCAGACAGCGACTTGAAGGTGGAGGTTTGTGGTACCTCGTGGACCTATAACCCTGCTGCTGTCACTAAGGTGGCCCCCGCTGGCTCCACTGTCACCAACGCTTCTGGAGGTAGGCAAGACACTAACACTCTCTTTAGGTGAACGTTTCATCCTGCACATGGATATTCATCCCTTCAATGTGCTTGCACCATAGTTGTCTGTCATGCACCAAAGCAAAGTCCTTGTATGTGCAAACCTACTTGGTAATAAAGCTGATTCTGATTGATTGCAGATTTGATTGCATTTGCAGTTATTGCAAGCTAACGATACCTGTTTGTGCAGCTCGTATTAGCTTTATTATGTAGGAACATGTTTTGATCCTGTCTAGAAAATACCAGGAGAATGAAGGGGTCAATATTCATCAAATGCCTTCTTATGTTGGCACTTCTGTGGTGGCTATTGTACCTTTCAAAGTACAGAATTTACAGGATTGATTTTTAACAGGATTGCAAATGTTAGCCCTTAAATGCCATGTGCCTAATCTTTACCCCAAACCCAAGCATGACCTTTACCCTAAACCAACAACCAAAGCTTGAAGTATAATTTTTTGCTTTGGTTCCATGATTGATTTCACAAATTCTGACACACCTCACAAACACTTGACCCTGCTCGGTACTAGAAAACGACCCTTGTTTTCTGTCTGTGTGGTTTCTATAGAACGTCTCTCTCAGCTGCTCAAGAAGCTTTTTGAGACCCAAGAGTCTGGTGACATCAATGAGGAGCTGGTCAAAGCAGCAGCCAATGGAGACCTGGCGAAAGTGGAGGACATCCTCAAGAGGCCTGAAGTGGATGTAAGTGATCCCTGCATTCAGAACAGCTTCCAGGTTGATAGAATATGCCTATCAGAGAAAATATGCCTATGAGAGACCCAGGGCACCCCCCCCCCCTTCTAAGATATATTTATTGCAAATTGAAATGGCTAAATAATGATAGAAAGAAAGACATTTCTCCAGGGCATAGTTAAACATTCTGCAAGGAGTGCCTTCTATACATCACCGTTTACTGCAGTCAGTCACACCCGTTTACTGCACACTCTATCTTTACGCACCAGCCCAGTGCAAGCATCCCGGGCATTGGAGGGCACTGCAGTAGCTGCTTTATTCAGTATCTGTACAAGGTGAATATACTCCATGTATGTTCTAGGGCAGGGCTGCCCAATCCTGTTCCTGGAGATCTACTCTCTTCTAGGTTTTCTCTTCAACCCCATTTGTGACCAACCTGACTAAGCTCTTATCCAGCTAATTATTAGAATCAGGTGTGCTAAATTAGAGTTGGAGAGAACCTACAGGACAGTACATCTCCAGGAACAGGATTGGACTTTTCATTTCACTAGGATAACTGTGGGCTCTATTTATAATCTATAGGTTGGTTACTGAGTTGTTCCTGGATGCAGGTTAGTCAGAAAAAAACCCTGCCCCGAATGGTAATGGTTGCCCTTTCATCAGCGAGGCTATTAAGCACCCTCTAAGGAGTGCTGTCTGTACTCTCTTGTTTTCTTGCTTAGAGAGCAACTTCGAGTGTGCATACTCCACTCTTTATAAGCGTCCTGCAGGATTGTTACTGGCAAAGTTTGGGGGCAAACTGCTTTGGTGTAGTTTATCATTTTAAAAGGGTAATTGATCATTGCAAAAACATTTTGCTAATATATTAGAGCTGCTGAATAATGTTGTGTGGATTAAAGAAGTAATAAAACTGGCCTTCTTTAGACTGGTTCAATTTGTGAGTTTGGACGTTCTAGTACTACTTCTTTCACAGAACAGTGCAAACTGGCTCTAACCAGAATAGAAAGAAGAGTGGGAGGCCCCGATTCACAACTGAACATGAGGACAAATACATTAGTGTCTATTTTGAGAAACAGACGCCTCACAGGTTCCTCAACGGGCAGCTTCATTAAATAGTACCCGCAAAACAGCGGTATGTTTGCACTGTGCAGAAATATGGGGTCGCATTTCCAGGCGCAGGCAGAGCAGATTGTGGAGAGGAGAGCGCTGGCCATGTGCCTTAGTGCCTTTCAGAGGAATTATTGCTTGAGTGATAGTGCGTAGGTCAGGAGATCTGCCTGCCACGACGAAACGTCCACCGACTCCCAAAGGGGCCTGAATTAAAATGTAAAGGTATTGCATCTGGCAGTCAAATACGCACATTGTGTCTGCCGATGACTAGACAGTATGCTGGAATAGCAACAAATTACCACAGTCACAAACAGTTGTATTTTGTGTCTTTGCAGGTAAACGGGCAGTGTGCTGGACATACAGCAATGCAGGCAGCCAGTCAGAACGGTCATGTGGATGTCCTCAAGCTTCTACTGAAACACAATGTGGACCTGGAGGCAGAGGTTTGTCCATGCAACAGTCCCATATCCACCCTCCTCAATACGAATACAAGCACTGTAGTATCCTCTCAATACGAATACAAACACTGTAGTATCCTCTCAATACTAATACAAACACTGTAGTATCCTCTCAATACTAATACAAGCACTGTAGTATCCTCTCAATACTAATACAAGCACTGTAGTATCCTCTCAATACTAATACAAGCACTGTAGTACCCCCTCAAAACTAATACAAGCACTGTAGTATCCTCTCAATACTAATACAAGCACTGTAGTATCCTCTCAATACTAATACAAGCACTGTAGTATCCTCTCAATACTAATACAAGCACTGTAGTATCCTCTCAATACTAATACAAGCACTGTAGTATCCTCTCAATACTAATACAAGCACTGTAGTTCCTCTCAATACTAATACAAACACGGTAGTATCCTCTCAATACTAATACAAACACTGTAGTATCCTCTCAATACAAATACAAACACTGTAGTATCCTCTCAATACTAATACAAACACTGTAGTATCCTCTCAATACTAATACAAACACTGTAGTATCCTCTCAATACTAATATATTTCAACATTCAATATATTTAGGTCTCTCAAAGGTAACACTTTAACGCAAAGCCTTTTCAATGTAAAACACATTTTCCAGGATTTATTTTAAAATCCATTTATTTCCTATATGGAACCTATTTTACAAGCATATTTTTCTGCATACTCTTTAGTGCAGTTAACATCACACTGCTGTGTGCGCTAAAAATATTTCTGCAATTGCAGTTTTTGTCATGTCTATAAACAACCACTATGCTCTATATTATACACAACCACTATGCTCTATATTCTTGACAAGCCATTTCCAGGTGTTTTTTCAGATAATACTGAAATAAAAATATAAAAACAACATTTTAAATCCCCTTTGATTCAGCTTCCCACAGTGATTTTAATCAGAACATTTTAATTACCATTTTAGTAATTTAGCAGACACGGTTATCCAGCATGACTTAAAGGAGCAAAGTTAATGGGATAATTGTCAAAAAAAATCATATTCTCCTTAGCTTGGGTTGTATCTAAAGCCCCACGGTGTCATTATCCAGAATAAGCCATGGTTTACTACTGCCCCAGGCGAGAAGTATCTTAATTTGCATTGTCAAAATTAATGATTTGGAACCATTTGACTGCTGTAGCACATAGGACTTTTACATTTGTTTTGATGTAGAAAAGGCTGCAATGCAGGCAGAACATTTACTCAAGAACAAAACATTTTTTTCACTCTTATACATCTTGTGGATGCATACATTATACATTCTCTTGTCATCGAGAGAACATTTTTCCATTTGAATATATTTCTTAATACAGTACATATTCATTATTCATTCTCATTTGTATTCATGCAGTTACTTACTAAATCGAGAAAGTAGTTATTCTTGAATGAATTCTGGAGTTAACAATAAAGTGTTTCACCAACAAACTACTAGAGCTAACCTAAAGTTTGAGTTTGTATAGTTGAGTAGCTCCGGCTAGCTAAGCATCCTTAACGTTACTGATCTAGTAACCTGTTGGTGTCAAATTTGGTGTATACAATATTTCTCCACAACAGGAATGTTGATGCACTTAAATGCATTACATTTTCCATGATCATTTTCATTATCTGTCAAAGGTCTCTCAACCAGCTTCATAATATGCTTGAATGCTTTTCCAGCAGTCATGGGTATAATATTTTGATACGCCTTTAGTTTTTACAGGTTTTTATTTGTTTATAAAACACACAATATATTGTGTTAAAAACAACGAAAATGTATGTACTGTATTTTTTGCACTATAGGGCGCACTTGATTATAAGACGCACTGCCAATGAATGGTCTATTTTCAATCTTTTTTCATATATAAAGCACACCGGAGTATAAGGTGCATTAAGCGGAAAAAAAAACAGTCAGATAAGTCAGTCAGTCAAACTTTATTAAACGCATTCACAATAACTCTCAACATTATTCAAACGTTAATGAGCGTATTCACAATAACTACCAACCTTGTTCAGTTGTAACACGTAAAAAAGACTAATCTGATACCGCTAACATACTGTAATATTATGGTGACGCACAGTATGTATTACTCCGCTACGGTAGCTGTAATGCTGCAAGCGGTGCGGCTTTGTAGTTTACCAAAGTCGTACTAAAACATTGTGATTTTGCGCCGTGAGCGCCTTGTTCCACACAAAATCGCTTAGAGGTCAGTAAGCAAAAGCAGAATTAATCCATATATAAAGCGCTTCGGATTATAAAGCGCACTGTCGTTTTTTTTGAAAATGAAAGGCTTTTCAGTGCGCCCTATAGTGCAAAAAATACGGTATTTGAAATTAAACACTTATTTCACTCTGGATTTTTTTTCTTTTCTATTTGATTTATTTAAATTAGTGCTCTACAGATAAACGTATGTATTGTGTATACTGTAAATCAGGGGTGTGCATACTACGGCCCGAGGCCGTTCTATCTGGCCCATGGAAGGTAATAAAATAGTTTTGAGGGAAATTGAAAACAACTCACCAGCCCATTCTTAAACGTCTGAGTCATAATTTTTATTATTTACACATTATAGGGGTCTACTGTATCTGTTTGTTTTAACTTTTGTCATTTTCTGGCCTGCAAATTAAATTACACAAACAAATGTGGCCCTCCATTTAATAAAAAAATAACAGATTTGGCCCCCGAGCCAAAAAGTTGGCCCTCCCCTGCAATAAATGGTATGCAATGTTTGGGGACTCTTCTTGGCTAAACCGCACCCCTTTCACAACCAGTGGCAATAAATTGCAGACTGTGAAAAATATTATGTCAGCGTCGTTGGCACCCCTTTATATTTACAAGGGAATAGGTTGGACAATTTATCACTATGTGGTTCTTAAGGTTTGTTTTAGGGCTGAGGCCCAATTTAGTTTTCTACTCAAGTGGATTAATCAATCTGAATAACATATGATCTAATGAACGCAAATAATTAGTAACAAACTCTATTGTATAATTTAGATTTCTCACAGTTGATTATGGGTGCAGTATAACGTTAACTATCTAGTTAAGATTGTAGGGAGTTCACAAAACTCTTAGCCAGTGTGAGCTTTGCTGGCTATGTTATTTGACAGCCTTTTTTAGGTAATGAAATTTCAATATTCGTAAATATCATGACATAATCATTCTATAGATTTTTTTTCAAGGTGTGTGTCTACTTTAGCAATGCCATTGTATTCCTAATCCCTTTTAGATGTAACAGTAATAATCCCCAGATTAAAGTTATTAGCCCTTGTTTAACTTTGATCGTCAATATGGCTGCAGCGTCTGTAGGATGTTGATAACCAAGGATGCGACTGAGTGAACCACTCATGAATAACAATGTGTAGAATTTGAATATTCTAGAGTTTGGACTTGCTCTATGGGCAAACAACAAATAGATTTAAAAAAAAATAGTTGAAGTATTCACAATTTATATAGCAGAGGCGTAGAGGAAGATTTCATCTGAGTAGTTCTGAAACCTAAGGAATTTAAGCAGTTCCTCAAGTCTCTAGACCACCAGTCAAATTAGAAGGCTGTATGCTTGCATGCAGCCTTTCCATTGTAGATAGGATTTCATTTGTTCCGTGTGTTGTTGGCATTTTGTTGTGAAGTTAAATGTTTTTGTTTTTGCCAGGTTGTAAATGTTGTAAATCCATTCATTGCCAAGTCTTGAATCACCAAACTGTTATGTTGTTCAATCCTCTGCCATGGAATATGGAGGGTATGGGTCTGGTATGATATGGGTCTGGTTAAAAGCAGGGTGCTCTGTAGAAGTCCCTTCAGCACGTCACAGTTCAGTGTGTTTGCATCAGGACAAGGATGGAGACCGGGCGGTGCACCACGCCTCTTTTGGGGATGAGGGTTCTGTGATAGAGGTTCTGCAAAGGGGCGGGGCTGACCTCAATGCCAGAAACAAACGCAGACAGACCCCCCTGCACATCGCTGTCAACAAGGGCCACCTGCAGGTGGTCAAGACCTTGCTGGACTTCGGCTGCCACCCCAGCCTCCAGGTAACTACGTGGAACACATGCACGCATACATAGATTCATGTGCATACATGTATACGTGAGTAGAATGAATCTGTGCATTGTGTACTCACCAGTAAATTGCATGCTGGTGCTGAGGTTGCGGGTACATGTGCATTGATGCTTTCCACCGTTTTGCTTTCTGATAAAGGAGACCACAAGATGATAACTGTTCTGTACAGCGTTGAGTGTTTTGCAGCACAATTCATTCAGATTTTAGGCTGGCTGTTGGTTTTATAAAAGCCGGATAATATGGGACACTTTCAACATATTCAACTCAGGAGCTCGAGGCCAGTTTCCCAGCTTTTAATTATGTTTCTCTAACCAGGGACTGATTTAGACCAGAGACACTTGGTGGGGCCTATAGATTACCAAGCTGAACAGAAAACCTAGTCTCTGGACGTTGTAGTGTGATTGTTGAATACCCATTTTATTTAATACAATATTAGGGTACCTGCTCTGGAGCACTGTCATCAATCTAGTTTCCAACCAAATGTTTGTGTGGCTGTCAAAACATTCAAAGGTTTACAATGTAAACATTGTCTTCTCATGAACAGAAGAACAATTGAATACGGTCAGGTTGGTCGATGTCACGACAGTAGGCTTTGGTTAATGATTCATGATCCTGTTACAATCACAATATTATCTAGCCATTCAGGAGAATAACCAGACAACCAGATCGGATGTGTAGCACCATAGATAGTGCTGAGTATGTGCACAGTGTAATGCTGCCTCCTGTCAGTGGACGCAGTGGGCGTCCACATTTCACTGTCAGATGAGACCGCAGTGTAGCTAGCTTAGGTTCAATTCTGTCAACCAATAAACCATCCGTAACACATAGCGATGCAAATAGCAAAATATTCATGCACATGCAAACACATTGCAATGCGTAAATGCATTCTTGCATTCCCAGTTAGGCCCTTGACTGCCTGAAATCAGTAATACTGTACTGCTTGTGGTCAATTCATACTTTAATAACGCGATGAAACTGATTTGAGCTAGTCAATGATGAGAGCAAGCGCACACAACTCAAGCAAAACTGTGGGCCCCAGACAGTTTTACCTGGCCTGCATCAGCTGCGCTTTTTCAGGAACAACATTGGCCCTCTTGGAAAACCCTGATTACACAAGAGAACGTTTTGGGGTTATTCAATGGCAACCAAGAAGTCGTTAAAACTCTTGAAGTTTTCTAGCTTCTTCTATGTTCCCAGCTTATATCAATATCACACAAATGAGTTCATTCTTAGAGTAGGAACGCAGGCAGGTTCTATAGATTTTACTTGGCCCATCTAGAAGACAGATGAAGCATTCGCTTCGGGGTATATATTTTTTTGCATTGACTGGGACTCACATTGGTTTAGGCTGCAGAGAAAGACACTAAAACAGAGAAATGCCTTCTGACAATAGGCCTAGTAAAAGCCCTGTTTTGGAGGGTGATGTGTCGGGTGAATTTTGAAAGCTGTCTGTGTGAATAAGCTGTTTCATCAATCATGTGTTGTTGCACAAACCTTTTTATTACCTAGGCCAGTACATGTAAGCCCTGTGGCTTGACAGAGCACCCAGAATGAAAAGTTAAATAGTGACCACTCAACCCGAATGTCATAAAATATATATGGCATATCTCACCATTGATTATACTTCACACATTCGGTTGATTCGCCGTGACAGAACGTGTAATATATTTTCTTAGATTTTCTGTCTTCAACAGTTTGTGTTTACGTGCCTAAAAACATATCTACATGTATATGATGTGATGTAATGTCCCTCGTGACAGGACTCTGAGGGAGATACACCCCTGCATGATGCTATCAGCAAGAAGAGAGACGACATGCTGTCTGTGCTGCTGGAGGCGGGAGCTGACGTCACCATCACCAACAACAACGGCTTCAACGCCCTCCACCACGCTGCCCTCCGGGGGAACCCCAGGTACGGCCCTCACTCTTAACCTTTCCTCTGGGCCACCGAGGACCTCTGTTCACGCTACTTGGAAGTCTGCCTTTGACTTGGTGGGAGGGAGTGTGTCTGGCACGGTAGGCTCTGGACTATGTGGTTTGTGGAGGAATTCAACACGCGCCTACCGTCCCAGAACTTGCGTTCTTGTTCATTTCTGATTCTGAATTTAGTTTTAGTGTTAGTGAATGACTGACGGCCACAGGTTTCCATTTGAATTGGAGTTTTCTTCTGTGTGTGCCTGCCTCCATCAATACATGCTGGGCCTCCTCATGCTGGGCCTCCTCATGCTGGGCCTCCTCTTGCTGGGCCTTCTGGCTTTTGCTGCTCCACTCTGGCCTGATGGGCTGTTTGGCCGGTAGCTCCATCAAACTGAGGCTCTGGCTGGGGACTGGTGGGTGTGGAGGTCAGTCAGTCTCACCGCTGGCCTGGGTTCTGTCTTCTAGTATCTGGCATGGTTAAGGATGTG
>JACXGK010014901.1:0-11031 GCA_016801125.1 Novumbra hubbsi | reverse complement strand
AGTTCTTCTCCTACTGAGAAGACTGTAATGGTGATGTAGGTCGTTGTAGCAGGGCTGAGGGAAGGGAGTTCTTCTCCTACTGAGAAGACTGTAATGGTGATGTAGGTCGTTGTAGCAGGGCTGAGGGAAGGGAGTTCTTCTCCTACTGAGAAGACTGTAATGGTGATGTAGGTCGTTGTAGCAGGGCTGAGGGAAGGGAACTCCTACTGAGAACACTTGGGCTGCCTGCTGCCGTCACCTATGTTTAAGGAAATAACCAACGTGCTCACGCTCTTCAGGGCTCAGCAGTCTGTTTCATTCACACATCTTCTGTTTTTCACATGGAACACCATTCCAAACAGGGCCCGTGGAAGCTGTCAATGCTAGGATTCACACATTGTCGCTGTAAGGTCTGTTTGTATTGGTGATAAAACATGCACTGTGTTGGCACAGCATAGGGCTAAAGGACATACACACAACACAAACCTCACACACTTATCCTCTCAAACATTCTTTTGCTCTATCCGCTCTACATCTCTCTTACAATTTCAATTTAAGGGAGCTTCTTTGGTATGTATTTGTTCACATTGTCAAAGCAAGTGGATAAAAGAGACTTCACAAGAGTGAAAAAGTATGTAAAAAGTAAAAATACTAAGTTGAGTAATCATCACACAACATATTAAGTGTTATATTACAAACTGTGTACATTGCAGTATTTTGCATAGCAGATGCAAGAGGTAAGCAGTGTTTGATATACAATGACTTGTTGGTCTGCATAACCTGAGACAAATATGTCTCTAGTGTTGTTGACATTTGGCAGGAGGTTTGGAACTGCAGCTCCGTTTCCACCTACTTTTGGGAGCAGTGTGTTCTTGTGATCAGGCATTCTGCCACTGTACTTTGTTAAGGGCAAGGTAGCGCTACAAATTGCTTAGTTGCTTAGAGGGCTGGATTGAAACTCGCTGTTCCAACTTGCGTGAATTTCATTACAGCAGTTCATAATGTGACTCAATGGTATTGCCCCCATGTGCCTGTATGCACTCCTGACAACATCTGGGCTCCTGATGAGACAAGAGGTGCTGTCCTGGGGGACCTGGCATCCGTGAGCTCCTGGTCTTTGGGGCAACTTGACGGCATCAGATGCACGATACATAACATCCCAGAGATTCTCAGTCGGATTCAGGTCTGGGGAATGTGAGTGCCAGTCAATGGCATTAATGTCTTGTCCTTGTCCAGGCATTGTCCGGCACCAGGGGGAACCCAGGGCCCACTGAGGGCAAGTCAATGGCATCAATGCCTTCGTCATTCAAGAACTGCCTACACACTCTGGCCACATGAGGCAGGGCATTGTCCTGCCCCAGGAGGAACCCAGGGTCCACTGCACCAGGAGGAACCCAGGGTCCACTGCACCAGGAGGAACCCTGGGTCCACTGCACCAAGAGGAACCCAGGGTCCACTGCATCAGGAGGAACCCAGGGTCCACTGCACCAGGGGGAACCCAGGGTCCACTGCACCAGGGGGAACCCAGTGTCCACTGCACCAGGAGGAACCCTGGATCCACTGCACCAGGAGGAACCCTGGGTCCACTGCACAAAGAGGAACCCAGGGTCCACTGCATCAGGAGGAACCCAGGGTCCACTGCACCAGGAGGAACCCAGGGTCCACTGCACCAGGAGGAACCCAGGGTCCACTGCACCAGCGTCTGAAGATGGGTCTGAGGATTGTATTCCAGTACAGCAATCAGGGTACTGTTGGCAACGGCAAACTGCTCATGCTGGAGGATGTTGCAGGGAGCATAATGTTCACCACGGCTCTAGTGAGACAGAATGGGGCGCCAATGGCCAACCTGCCAATTCTGATGTTCGCTGGCAAATGCCAATCAAGCTGCATGGTGCTGGGCTGTAAACTCTGGTCCAACTAGAGGATGTCAGGCCCTCATGCCACCCTCATGGAGTCCGTTTATGATATTTTGGTCAGAAACATGCACACCAGTAGCCTGCTGGAAGTCATTTTGTAGGGCTCTAGCAGTGCTCCTCCTGTTCCTCCTTGCACAAAGGAACAGATACCCGGTCCTGCTGCCGGGTTGATGCCCTTCTACGATCTTGTCCAGCTCTCCATCACCTGTTAACTCCTCCATGCTCTTGAGACTTTACTGGGAGACACAGCAAACCTTGCGACGGCACGTATGGATGTGCCATCCTGGAGGAGCTAGACTACCTGTTAAACCTGAATGGGCTGCAGGTACCGCCTAATCAGCTATTAGTGACAAGGACACTATCAAAATTAATAATCAGTCAGGAAAGATAAGGAGGGAGGAAATGGCTGTGGCTACCACCTGCAAAACCATTCCTTTTTTGGGGGTTGTCTTGCTCTCCATTGCACCTGTGGTCACTTTCATTTGCACCAAAACAGTTGACCTTGGATCGCGTATGCTTCCTAATAGAACAAATGTATGGTTTAATTGAAGTATAATTGACTTGTGTCATGCTGTGATAATACCACATTACTCTGATGCCCATATTTGAAATGAAACTTACTATTAGTAGATTTCAACATAAAAAACATCTGCACACTGTGGAATGCCTTTCAAGCCAATCAGAAAACAGTTTTCAACAATTCCTTGGTATATAATAATATTAACAATGTAAAATCTGATTAAGATGAGGTGTGATTGTTAAAGGTTGTTCAGATTTTGTTTATATGGTTATCTTTTATACATAGAAATGCCTACAAAGATCCAGAACATTATTTGCATTTCAGGTAAAAAAAACACAGACCGATGTTTATGGTGGGGGTGAATAATATTCATAGCCATGGAATCTCTTTCTCCTACATCTCTACCTCTCTCCCCTACCGTTCTCTCTAACATCTCCCACATTTCTCTCTCCCATCTCTCATGGTGTCTTCCAGCCTCTGCCAGGCAGGTTGGCATGGCCCAGTGATGAACGGCAGCGTGGTGCCCGGCAGCCCGGAGTTCTCCTCCTCGTGCCCGCTGCCCGACTGGCGTGAATTCTGCGAGCTGCACGCTCGAGCCTCCGCTGCAGATTTCGCCCACAAGTTCCGTCGCTTCTTGTCGGAGAACCCGTGCTACGACTCGCCGGGCGCCGACAGCAGCTTCTCGCGGCACTTCGCCGGACACTTCCTGGAGTGCTTCTCTGCTGCCCTAATCCAGGCCCACCAACAGGCCTCCCTCTCTCCGGGGGACGACGGCTCCGACGCACCGCCCAAATACAGCATCGTCCCCTTCCTGGGCATCCAGGGTTGCCCCCTGCCCTACGGACACAACGACCTCTACCAGAGACGCAAGGACGCCGGCGCCTCCAGCGAGTCCCTGGACAGCATGGACAGCGGAGGTCTGGGAACAGCGGGAGGGACCGGCGGGGGCAGTTCCACCTCAGTGGCCCCGTCGCGCGGATCCCTGCCCACCCACCAGGCGTCGGCCCTGGGCCAGTCGCGCAGCTCGGAGGACGTGTCGCTGGGCCACCCCAAGGTCCGCTTCAAGAAGGGCTTCTCGCTGAGGAACATGAGCCTCTGCGTGGTAGACGGGGTGAAGGAGATCTGGCACCGGCGTGCTTCCCCGGAACCGGACCCCACCGGGGGACCCGGGGGAGTCCGAAGGCCCAACGGAGGAGTGGTCGGGGGAGAGCCGGGCGGGGAGAAATGGTCCCAGAGACTGCGTCTCCCCCGCGGGTCCCAGGGCAACAAGGCTGAGCTTCTGGAGGTCCAGAGAGACGGGGCGCTTCGCTACATGGTGGCAGACGACACAAACTGCGTGGGGGCGGCTCAGTGGCAGAAGTGTCGTCTACTGCTGAGGAAGACTAGGAGGGACGAGGGCGGAGAAAAGTTCCTGTTGGAGTTCTATGTACCACCCAAGGTAGAGATGGACAGGGACATTGACACACACACATACACAAGAAAAACACACAGATTCCTGATTTTTCTTTGTGGTCTTTCACGAATCCCTGGCTTTGACCTGAAGGAATTTGAGCAAGACTGAAGGCAGTGCAGCCGAGTGTGTACATCTCTTCACTCTCCCTTAATCCAGGGGGACCCGAAGAACAGGTGACGTCGAGGGAGGGAGGAACAGAGGGAGGGATGGAGGGAGGAACAGAGGGAGGGACAGAGAGCAAAAAAACATTTGTCAACATTTTGACGTTAGGGGAAAATGGACAGATGTCTTACATTGACAGTCTGAATGTGATTAGACAGGGAAGGAGAAGGAAGAGAGACAAGATCTAAAGAGGAAAGAGCTGGTGTGAGGGGGAGGAACAGAGTGAGAGGAGTTGTGGAGTGAGGAGTGAGCAGAGCTTAAGCAACGAAGATGGTGGTCTTTCTCCAAGACCTCAACACATCCTGCTGGCAGTTTGTGCGCTGACTTGTGGAAATGAATTCCAGAGCACTTCCAGAACACTCCAAAAAGGAGAGATGACAAACACAGTGTGTTTGTCGTTTTACATAAGGAGGAACATACGTTATGAACTAAAAGGATAAATTGCTTATGGCACACAGATTATTTTGTTTATCTTCTACATTAATAATTAACAGGCTTCAGGCACACAGGGATATGCAAAATGATTTCCTGACATGCAATTTCAATTCCTCTAAGAATAACTCACGCTGAAATGTTTGTTGCTTGGCGTAGGCCGGTTTGACCACTGTTCTGTGAAAACAATGCAGTCATTAAGTCTCACTTCTGCCGGCCTAGCCTGGGGACTCTGGATCAGTTCCCATTAGCAGCCATCAATCTCCGAGTCGGCAGAAAGACTGACCGCAAATACTGTGTCACAGAGTCCGTTGCATCCTGACAAACCCAGAAGGCTTCGGATAAAATCATCATTGACGCATGTAGTCAAAGTGCCGTCTTCAATCCTTTCCTCACCCTGAATATTTCACAGCAGAAGTACGTTGGCGAGATGAATCTCCTTGAAAGTGCTTTCTGTCACCAATTCTGTCAACTTGCATTAGTGCCAGTTAGTGCCAGAGTCCCTCAACTGTGGCCAAGGATGCAAAGTGATCTGAATATGCCAAGAGGAACAGGAAATATCTGTTTAGATATAAAAAGTGCCATTTGATACTTCCCCCTTCCCGAGGATGAGCTGAATGGAGGGGATAAGGAGCAACATTGCATAAGTCAGATTGACTGATAAACCTCCTAAAATATTTTTAATTGAAATTGACGCTTGTGTCTTTGTCCAACAGTCGTCAAAGCCCAAAGTGAGCATCCCTTTATCGTCTATTGTGGAAGTGAGGACCACGATGCCCCTGGAGATGCCGGACAAGGACAACACTTTCGTCCTCAAGGTACGGGTAAGAAAATATGCAATGCACATAAACAAACCACGCCATTTGCCAGGACGAACAACATACCAGACAAACTTCCCTCTTCACACTCGCCAGTTCAGATCTTCAACCAGTTCCTAAATCGAGCCCTGAGCCCTACACCAAGATTGAATTCAACAGATATATTTTTTTAGCTCTTAACCTCCTGAGAGCTAATGGGTCGTTTCATAAAATTATAATAACCAAATCCTCTCAGATCTCCTAACGTAATTATTGTATTGGCATGAGGAAACAATGTACATATTGCCAAAGAAGAATCATGGAATAACATTAATTATTTCACAATAGGACATTGTTAAAGCAACAAAATAATCAAGAATGTTCCTGTTGACAATTACTAAAACAACAGAGAACAGCCAAGATAGGAACCTGTGGTAATGATAATGATACATGGCAGGTTGGTGGTCAGTTATACATAGCCGTTTATTTCGGGTTCTCTCACTTTCTCTTTCGTTGTCTTGTTCTCTCCCTCACTCTCTTTCTCTCCTGTTTCTATCTGTTTCCATTTCACAGGTGGAAAACGGAGGAGAATATATCCTGGAGACCATCGACTCCCTGCAGAAGAACTCTTGGGTCGCGGACATCCAGGACTGCATGGATCCCGGGTAAATGGATGAAGTTTTACTGTTAGGGAGGGAGGGATGAAGGGACAAACAGTAACGAATCATCCAGTCACAGGGGACATTTTGACAGGTCCATCTCTCTCTTCCCTCTCACACACAAGCATGCTTTTGTGAGTTTTTATGCTGGAGGCAGGTATTAGGCAGGTATTTGGCTAGCCGTGAACAGATGTGTGTGTGTGACCCAGGGACAGTGGGGATGATATTGAGCTGGCATCGTATCCCCACGGCCAGGCTTCCAAAGACTTCACCATGGTGGCCTCTTGCAGCTGCGAGATTCTGTCAGAGGGTAAGACACCCATGCATAAGAACCTAACGTCACACATCGCCCTTTGAGAGGAAACAATTTATTTTTACCAGTCTGGTTGCTATGGGTGTTGTTTTGAGGTTGTGATGGTTTTGCTGTTGTGTTCAGGGGTCCATCGCGTCCCGGAAAGATCATGTGGCACGGCAGCAGAACTGTATAGCGCCCCCTCTGTACGCTGCAGAGAACTGCCTGCCACCCAGCACCCCTCCCATGTCCTGTTGGAACGGTTCCTCCAATCCCAGGAGTCCCTGGGCAGCAGCCCCAGCGCAGGTGAGGAAACAAACACTTGGTTCCATAAAAACAGAAATACTCACTAATCCTTTACTATAATCCCCATAAACCCACCCATAAACCTAACCACTTTTAATTAATGTAACCCCAATTGTACTGTTTACCCTAAACTTGACATTTAAAACAATAAAAGAATATACATTTTGTAAAATGTGGACTGGGAAAATATCTCCATTAATAGCATTTAACTTTAGTAAAAAACATAAGCATACACAAACACAGAGCATAACATGTAGACCTGAATAATTACTACAACATCAGAAAGTCAGTGTAGGCTGTTGAAGGTGCTTAGTCTTCTGTACCTTTCATCATTGTCTGGCTTCTTCAGGGCTCTTGGGCGACGGGGCCAGCGAGGCGGAGGTTGACCCCAGTCTTTCGGGGCTCCCATGGTTCCACGGGACACTGTCACGTGTACGGGCAGCCCAACTGGTGCTAGCAGGCGGAGCTAGGAGCCACGGGCTGTTTGTGATTCGCCAAAGCGAGACAAGGCCTGGCGAGTACGTTCTCACCTTCAACTTCCAGGGCAAAGCTAAGGTGAGACAATAACAAATGAGGAAACCAAAAAACTCCAAAGCCAGCAAAAAAGAGCATACAGGAAAACACAACATTGCTATAAAAAGAGTCAGGAAGAGGATGCCAGCACTCCCTGTGAGGGTTTTGGTGGAGCCCAGCTCCCTGTGAGGGTTTTGGTGGAGCCCAGCTCCCTGTGAGGGTTTTGGTGGAGCCCAGCTCCCTGTGAGTGTTTTGGTGGAGCCCAGCTCCCTGTGAGGGTTTTGGTGGAGCCCAGCTCCCTGTGAGTGTTTTGGTGGAGCCCAGCTCCCTGTGAGGGTTTTGGTGGAGCCCAGCTCCCTGTGAGGGTTTTGGTGGAGCCCAGCTCCCAGTGAGGGTTTTGGTGGAGCCCGGACAAAATCACATTGCTCAAAACATTAAGGGAACACATCAGGTCTCCATGAGCTAAATATTTTAAAGATCAAAGTTTTTACGGTACACTGTGTAAGTTGTAGAAAACAAAATTACGTAAAAACGTTCAGTGGAAACCAAAATCACCTACCGATTGAGCGCTGGATTCAAACTCAAAGTAAACTTTTGAAATCAAAAGTGTGCCTGTATGCCCTCCGAACAACGTCTGGGCATGCTCCTGATGAGACGATAGATGGTGTCCTAGGGGATCTTCTCCAGAACCTGGATCAGGACATCAGTGAGCTCCTGGACAGTCTGTGGCACTACTCGACAGCGTCAGATGCACAGATACATAACATCCCAGAGATTCTCAGTTGGATTTTGGATTCTCAGAGATTCCCATCCTCATGGAGTCAGTTTGGTCAGAAACATGCACACCAGGAGCCCGCTGGAGGTCATTTTGTAGGGCTCTGGCAGTGCTCCCTCCGCTCCTCCTCATGTTAAATATCAGATACTGGCCTGTTTCTACGGCCCAATTCAGGTCTCCTTGTGTAACGGCCCGTCTCCTAATATCACTGACTTGCATGGATGCAAATCCTCTTGGCATCAATGGCAAGTATAAATGTGCCATCCTGGAGGAGCTGGACTCCCTCTGCAACCTGAAACAAGGACACACAAGTAAAACGCAAAACTAGAGAAGAATCAGTCAGGAAAAATAAGGAGAGATCAATTGTCTGTGGCCACCACCTGGAAAGCCATTCCCTTGCTGTTGTCTCTCCAGGGCACATTGACATTTTCATTTGCATCAAAACAGGTGACATTGATTCACAATGGCTTTTGCTTCCTAACTGGACAGATTGATATCCCTGGAGTTTAAATGACCTGGTGATATACTGTGATGATTACGTATTCCCTTAATTTTTTTGAGCAGAGCATATGGATGTAAACATTGACCTTAATGCAAATTTGTTTTGTGGTAGTCTTACCTAGCTAACTTCAGAAAAACTCAGCAGAGTAAAAATGATTAGAAAATGTACAAAAAGCAGAGAGAGGATCGCTGCCACCCTTCGTGGTGTTACCCAGATGTGAAACTGGCCCCGTTCACATGCCCTCTGTGGCAGCAGGTATGTGACAGAAAGGAGGTGTAGCTGAGCAGCGCTGCAGTAACGTCACGTCGATGTCCCCAGGGTAACAAGATCCACCTCAACATCCTGCTGGCCAGCGCTCAGGAAGCTCTGCTCTCCGGTGTCAGTTTTGGCATTCTGTGGCACCCCTCAAACAACACGTCATAATCTGCATTATGGCCTGCTTTTTTCTCTCTCTAGTGTTCTATATCTACCTCTCCCTCTCTGTCTATCTGTCCCTTTCTGCCTTTCACTCTCAGAATAAGTGATCCCTAGCCCTCTTGGGACCCTGAGTAGAATTGATGTAGGAGCCCCCTCTACCCTAGTAGTCTGGGGCTCACTAGAGGTCCAGGGCCCCCTAGTAGTCTGGGGCTCACTGGAGGTCCAGGGCCCCCTAGTAGTCTGGGGCTCACTGGAGGTCCAGGGCCGCCTAGTAGTCTGGGGCTCACTGGAGGTCCAGGGCCCCCTAGTAGTCTGGGGCTCACTAGAGGTCCAGGGCCCCCTAGTAGTCTGGGGCTCACTGGAGGTCCAGGGCCCCCTAGTAGTCTGGGGCTCACTAGAGGTCCAGGGCCCCCTAGTAGTCTGGGGCTCACTGGAGATCCAGGGCCCCCTAGTAGTCTGGGGCTCACTGGAGGTCCAGGGCCCCCTAGTAGTCTGGGGCTCACTGGAGGTCCAGGGCCCCCTAGCAGTTGGGGCCCCTAAGCAACCTTCTATGTTGCTTATGCCTAGAGCTGTCCCTGATCACAATTCTTACTCTGTAGTCAATTCGGAGGAGTGTTATAAGTGTGTTTGTCACCTCCTTCCTCTCCTCCAGCACCTGCGCCTGTCGGTAAATGATAATGGCCAGTGCCACGTTCACCACCTATGGTTCCACACGGTCTCCGATATGCTCCGGCACTTCCACGCCCACCCCATCCCTCTGGAGTCGGGCGGTTCGGCCGACATCACGCTGCGCTCCTACGTGCAGGCTCAGCGCACGCCCACAGGTACCCAACACACACACACACCTTCCATGCTCACTCCAGAGCCCACAGGTACCCCACACACACACACACCTTCCATGCTCACTCCAGAGCCCACAGGTACCCCCCACACACACACACACACACCTTCCATGCTCACTCCAGAGCCCACAGGTACCCCACACACACACACACACACACACACACACCTTCCATGCTCACTCCAGAGCCCACACACTCTAAAGTCCTGGGAAATACTTGAAGAAAAAAGCAACCAAATGTAATCTGGAACACAGCATGTTTGCCTTAGAAAACAGACAAATAGTCAATCCCTTGCATGCCACACAGCCAATCAGGCCCTTTAAACGATCCAAGCATTTCTGTTGGTATTCAAAGTGCGGGACAGTTCTTGTTACTTTAAAGCCTGATTTATTTAATGAACCGGGTGACCGGCACAGCAATGTTTTAACAAGAGCCGCGGCTCATTTCTGGTAGACATGAAGCTCAGTAAGTGTCTTGTAGTTCCAGTTCGGACAAAACCGCTAAACGTCATGAGCCCATGAACTGAGGAGGGTCTTCGTCTTGAAAACTCGTAGAAAGCCAACACGCCTTCCTAGACACACAACCCCCCCCCCCGCCTGGCAGATGCTGAATGCCCTCATGTGCGTTTAGAAAGAGGGAGAGCGATGGAACGATTATACCACAGGGCCCTGGCTCGGGCCTCCTCTAGCCTGGAACCACAAAGAGACCCTCTGTTACCCCGGGGCCTCTACACACACACACACGCACAGTGAGTGGGCTGTTGATGCAGCGTGTAAAAGGCTTTATTGATACACTGCTCTCAGCCGTGTCTTTATCAGAGCCACAACTGTTGTCGTTGTTGTTGCTCACTGAGGGAGGGGATTGTAACCTGGGGGGGGGGCTCATGTTTGTGAAACCCCAACTGTATCGGGACCTTTAAGACACTGCTCTTTTCTCACAGACAGATATCACTCATCGGTCTGTTGCTCACACAACGACACCGTACCTCGACTCCCCACCCCGTCCAGGGACCAGGGCTGCCGGACTGACCTGGCCCAGTCCAGCCTTCACCTTGCCGGGGAGTCCCAGATGGCGGGGACTGCTTCTGACACCCCGGTCTCCTCCAGCTCCTCGTCCTCGCCCACCGCTCCTCCTGCCCTTCCCCAGAGCGAGCCAGGCGGAGGTGGAGGAGGAGGAGGGGGGGGGGGGCTGGTTAGCCGGAGCAATAGCTCAGAACGCCTGTTAGACCCTTCTAGCGGCGCCTCAGAGGACTACCAGGAGACAGAGGGGACACGCCGAATCCGAGCTGTGGAGAACCAGTACTCCTTCTACTGAGGCCCCTAGACCCTGCAACCGGAACCAGTACTCCTTCTACTGAGGCCCCTAGACCCTGCAACCGGAACCAGTACACCTTCTACTGAGGCCCCTAGACCCTGCAACCGGAACCAGTACTCCTTCTACTGTGGCCCCTAGACCCGGCAACCGGA
>JACXGK010014900.1:0-11055 GCA_016801125.1 Novumbra hubbsi | reverse complement strand
GAGGGGCAGGTTCGGTAGCGTGTTCAGTAGGTTCTTAGTGCATTGTCCTGGGTCACCGAGGGGCATGTTCGGTCCTGTGTTCATTTTTAGGAGCATTGATCAACTATCCTGATTAGCGTCGGTCTATTCCTGTTTGTCTGGTTAGACTTAGGCAACCGCTGTTCCTCTTACCGGGATGTGCATTCACGATTTTAGAATTTCGAATTATTTCAAAGTTTTTGTGCACTTTGGGCACTATTATATTATTAGTAGTAGGCCTCTTTGGAACCCTGTTATCTACCTCACGTATCAAAGTGCTAATTGTTAGACAGTTTTTATGGCTGCTAATTGGAAATCAACCTAATATGACCTCCGCTGCTGCGTTTAGAATTGTGAGTTATTTGTGTTTCCGTTATTTGCCTCAGTATATTGCCCAAAGTTCTGAGAGACCAGGACCATCTTGGACTTCTGATAGCCAAGGGTCCACCCGGCTACTAAGGCACTAGTAAACCATAAACAGTATTCAGCATGCCACATGATTGAACAATACGTCCTTTTACTCTTTACCTGGAAGGCGGCGATGGGGTCTTGCATGCTCTCTCGGTTCTCCTAACTCACCCTCAGTCTCTCCCAAGGGCTCCCTTCTAAGCAGGTGTTAGCTGATTTCTGCTTCCTGAGGTAATTCTATTTTGCTCTTGGCACAAGTGGAGCTGGTGCCGTGAATTATCCTGACAGCACTGACTCTTGGGCTCTGGCCCCTTTCTCCCCCAATCTACCTTCCAATATCTCCCCCATCCTTCCCTTCTCCCTCCTTCCCTTAAGAAGAAATATAATGTTGTACACGGGCCGAGAAATGAAAAATGATAAAATGTGGTAATATGTGAACTCTAAATAAAGTATCTGCAAATATGGTTTCACAAGGATCATGACAAGGCCAGGTCAACACAGAACATTATTGTAAGGTCACCGGATTTAGTTGAACAGACACATATTTTACACTTGACAGGTTGGCAGGTTTGCTGTGAAACATGCTGCCTTGAACCAACATCTCACCCACCCAAACATGCAAAGGCTTTAATAGAGAAACACGTCCAGAGTCTGGGTCTGAGAGTTGCCTTGTAGTTTGACCATGGCTCCCAGGTAGTTAGAGTTAGAGCAGAGAGGAATTGACATTTCAGATATTATGACGCTTCTAGTTCCTCAGATAAATGCTTTGGTGTCCTAGTTCTGTTTAGTAAGTGTTAAGGTAAACTTACCACTATTCTGACGTATGCTTTCTTAGTGTTGGATCTTGAAATGAATATCTAATTGGCTCAATTCCAAATTAACAAGTCACAATTAACTAGCTTTATTATGCATTTTAGCATATCTCCATTTTTTGCATATTCAAACTGAAATGTCATTATCGAGCAGATAATAAATTGGTAGGAAATTAATAAGCTAAGTCCATTCTAACTGCTATAAAGCTTATGCATGCAAAACTAAACAAAAGGCAAATTGGATACTTTAGCCATGCCCTAAATTGAATTAAGATTTTGTTTAAAATTCAATTTGCTAATGCATTTTGGAGGATTTTATCTATGCCATGTGTGGTTACTGTGTGTGTGTGTGTGTGTGTCTTGGGAGGGAGGCAGAGAGATGGGGAGAGGGGGTGCGGGCATTTTATAATCTTTCTAGTGTGAAACTTGGCTCACTCTACTCATAGTTACACAACAGCAACTATTCTACTGATTGCTAGAGAGACTGGGGTAGATGTAGATGCTGCATGACTATACCACATGTAATCCATTCTGGCCAAAGGCAACAATTCAACCAACAGATTTTTCTGTCTACAGGCAATATTGATGGCCATTATTTACAGCTTTTTAACAGAATGCTACGGTGTGAATGGCTCATTGTCCTCAGGCGTGTAGTATAGGGAACACGGGGCCCTCAGTCATTATTGAGAGTGTAAGTTTAGAGTTCAAATCAAATCAAACAATTACTGTAAGGTTGACGTATTGCTATTCAGCTTTAAGGATATGTAATGCCCCAGCCCCACTGTGATAGTGTAACAATATATATTGTATTTATAGGATGTAATAGTGATAAAATGTAGATACTTTTAAAGGAAACAGCCGGGTCATGAGTAAGTTGTCCTGGTCTGTCTATAAGAAGCACAGAAAATAACTAAAAGCTATGAAGTTAATGGGCTGTTTCAAACCACTAGAAGTGTAATCCTATCCTCAGAAATTATTGATACTGTAAAATGAATTGTACATTTTAGTCATTTAGCAGAGGCTCTTATCCAGAGCAACTTACAATAAGTGCATTCCTCTTAAGGCGTTTTGGAAAATCAACTGACAATCATAATACGTGTGCTTTTTTTCATAAAAGCCATTAGCTGGCAAATTCAGTGCCAGAGAAATCAAAGTTAAGTGCATGATCTATTTATATTTTATCTCAGGTGGTGAGGGTGGGGGATACACAACTTAATTAAGATATCATCAAACTGTGTTTTCAGCCGCTTTCGGAAGATTAACAGGTACTCTACTGTCCCGGCTTCAAGGGGAAGTTTGTTCCGCCATTGAGGTGCCAAGACAGGGAAAGAAGAGTTTTGTCTTGGCTGAGCAGGAGCTGCCCACCCCGTGAGGTTGGGTGGCTGAAAGACACGACGCGTCAACAATACAACCTAGGCATCATAAGGGGGAAGTGAGAAGAATAGTTGATTTTCATTGACGTAGCACTGATAGGACAGGCCATGCGAGGATATAACAGTGAGAATTGACCTTGCATAGAGACAAATAATGGGAGTGGGCCAAGGATTGATACCTAGGGTACACCAATTGTAAGAGTCGGTGGCGCTGACACAGAGGAGAATCTGGTGGTTTACAGTGGCAATGGTAGTGAACAGATCAAGGAGGTTGTTAGAGAGTTTGTTAGAAACAGCATGCTCAAGCAATTGAGATCAACGTTTTGGACATCACATAGATTAAGGGTTCATTTCTTGAGGGGGGGGGGACACAAGCTGACTTGGAATCAGAAGGAACACATCAAGTGGTTAGGGAGAAGTTGATTAGCAATGTAAGGTAAAGTAAAATGTCTACAGAGGTGGTCTGAAAAAGGAAGGGTGGAAAGGACAGGCTGTTGGACGCCTAGACACTACTAGATGTAGGAATTTCACAGAAATTGGGGCCTGAAGCCTAAACAAGTTAAGTAAAAAAGAAGTGAATCTTGTCAGCTTTCATTTTAAAATGTTTGGCAAGGTGGTCTACCGATAGGGAAGAATGAGGTGGAGGATGGGAGGAGAGAGGAAAGAGAAAAAGGTAGCAAAGTGTTTCCTGTGGTGAGAGGCAGATGCTTAAAGTTTAAAGTGATAGAAATTGGCTTTGTCACCAGAAACAGAGGAAGATAAAGTAGAGAGAAGAGAATGAAAGGATGACAGGTCCTCTGGAAGTTTTGTTTTCTTCCACTTTCGCTTGGCACCCCTGATATTGGATCAGTCAGCCATTGAGTGGGAGGGGAATGTTGGGTTGGCCGAGCGGACAAGGTATAGGGATAGTTGAAAGAAGTGGAAAGAGAGGAGAGTAGGGTTGAGGAGTCAGACTCAGCAGACAGGATGGAAAACGAGTTGGTAGAAGAGAGAAATCATAAAGGAATGGGAGAGGGTGATGTCAAAGAAGGAAAGGTGTGGAAAAAGTGTTGTTGACAGAAATTGATCAAATACAGGTGTTGGAAGGGTAAAGTCAGCTATCACTGTGAGTGGTGGCCCATCATCTGGAAATAAGATTAACAAATTAACAAATTGTCAAGCTCATTTAGGAACTCTACTAATACCCCTGGTGGATGATAGATGACAAGAATGTTAAGCTCTAGTGGGATAGTGATAGTGACAGCATGAAATTCAAGTGCGGATATGGAAAGGGGGTGGAGTGGAAAGAGCAAGAATCTCCAATTTGGAGATTCCTGTGCAACCGCCCGTCGATGTTCTCGGGGTTTGAGAGAACACATAGTTGGACAGGGTGGCACGGGTAGCTGGGATTTTTGGGGTGATCCATGTCTCTGTCAGAGCTAAAAAGTCAAGGTATTGAAGGTCCAGCATAGGGTTGTACGTGTAGGATACAGTATTTTAGAAGGGTTTGCATGATAGGGAGGGGAGAGAAGTACTGAGCATTTAGCTAGTACAACAACAATGATTATATAGCCTATGTGAAAAAGCACTCATTTGCTATTCTATTGTAACTCCACAGTTACAAGTACTAAGCAATCAGATTGTACTACGGCACAGATTACGTAGGCCATGTGAAATAGACTGCTATAACTAACTATTGGTCATGCAAAAGCATTAGCAGTAACAACTTAGAATAAAGCTTTAGTCCAAGAACAGAAATTAAGCAACTGTACAGACTTGTAGAGAAAACAGTTACAGTCCAATTAATAAGAATATAATAAGATATGAATTTAGATAGACAGAAATCAGAATGGTCAAAATGAATGCAAATTAAACTGGATTTGGTTATCATACCCTTTTCAGTATGAATTACAACTGGTGTACTTTGTATCAGATTGGTCATGCATTACTGCGCCAATGGCCAATTGGGTTTCCTGGCCGAACTAGCTGTGCTTCATAAACTAACAACAAACTCACTGCCTCCAGCATTTACAAAATAGTCTGCACACACACACACTCTCTTACTCTCACAGAAATACCCTCAAACCTTTGTTGCAGGCCTGTGTAGTTGCTAGGGTGCAATGTGACCCGAAAACAGGCTCACGCCACAAAATAATCCTGCAAGAGGCAGCAGCGGAACTCAGGGAATTCTCTGTCCCCCAAAGCACTAATTGCTAGTAAAATCTTATTTTCCCCCTGGTCAAAGAGCCCAGCTATTCCATACTCAAGTCAGTTGGTTTCCCAATGTTTTATTATCAGTTCAGTTGGTAACTGTCTCTAAATCACGTTGTCAGCTAACTCATCTGTCCTTCAATGGAGATGGAAGAACTGGCCAGAAGGACATCTATTTCTACAGCACTCCGCCAATCAGGTCTTGTTGGTAGAGTGGCCAGATGGAAGCCACTCTTTAGCAAAAGCCACATGACTGCCTGCTTGGAGTTTGCCAGAAGGCCCCTAAGAGACCCTCAGCGAGCTGTCATTTGCCTTTTACTGAGGAGTGGCTTCCGTCTGGGCACTCAACCATAAATGCCTGATTGGTGGAGTGCTGCAGAGAAGGTTGTCCTTCTGGAAGGTTCTTTCAACTCCACACCAGAACTCCAGAGCTCTGTTAAAGCCAACCATTGGGTTCTTGGTCACCTTCCTGACAAGTATGTTCTCCTCCCATTGTTCCGTTTGCTTAGGGAAGACTGTTAGTGATTTAAAATTAATTTAATTTAAGGCGGCTACTGTATTCTTGGAAACCTTCATGCACCATCAACTGTGGAACCTTAACAAGTGTGTGCCTTTCCAAAAAATGTCCAATCAATTAATTTCACCAGAGGTGGACTCCAATGAAGATCTCAAGGATGATGAATGCAAACCAGATGTACTTGAGCTCAGTTTCTATTGTCAAAGCAAAGGGTCTGAACACTTATGTACATGTGATATTTCTGATCTTTGTTTTGCATGAATTTGCTAAATAAATCTATTTTTGCTCGATCAGTTTGTGGTATTGTTTAGATTGATGAGGAAATACTTTAATCAGTTTTAGAATAACACTGTTCGGTAACACTTTATGGTAGAAATGTAAGAAACATTAGGACAAAAGTCAACTGACAAAAATGTCTTATACACATTCAAGGTAACTGACAATGTTGTACTGAGCGACAGATATTCGTGTTCATCTTGGTTGTGCAATATTGTAAATGACACACAATTAGACTACTTTCTTCAAACCATTGTGACAGTTGGTTTGCCAGGTGGTTTTGGTTATTCGGGTGGCTCGGTGCCAACACACGTGTGGTGGGGTAATAGCAACTGACCTGGTAGGCCAAGGAATCTCTCTGTGACCGAAGAATGCTTGGCATAAGGGGAAGAAAAATGGAAAACAATATTCTTACAGTTTAGGAAATCTCTCCGGGAGGTAGGAATGGAGGACCGCTTGTGAGCCTGAAAGAGGAATGCACAAACGGGTGCCACCGGAACTCGTCCACTTGTCTTCATCCGTGGTGTAGCTGCTGATGGCGGCAGCTGGACGAATCCTGTAGTGCGCAGAAACAGCTTGTCTGTGAAAGCAAACGCCTCCAAACTTATTTGATGGCGATTCATACAGCAGGACACTGACCCCAAAAACATTGCCATAGCAACTAGGGAGTTGTTCAGAGGCAAAAACTGAAATGAATGTGTTAGTGGCTGAGTCAATCTACAGATTGAAATTCAACTGAACGCGTCTTTAATTCGAAGAGATGGCTGCAGTGCGTGCCTGGCAGAGAAGATACCAAACGGCTGGTGGGACCAGTGAATTGCAGGTGTCAGGAAGTTATTGCATGCAAAGGGTATGCAATTAAATGCTACACATCTATTCAATCCCAAAACTTTATGTGCCCTGAAATAGGGTTGTCATTTCTAGTTGTCATTTGTAAATGTTGAAACCAATATGTACATACATTGAAAATGTTATATACTCAGTTCTGTACATTGTCTGTTTATTTTTTGAGTGAACCTGTAAGATCAGAAATAAATCAGCATATAAAACTTGTTTTGCTTTGGGCGGCATATTGTATTGTTTTAAAGAACTCCAACGTTTTGCTTTTTTCCAGACCGAATGATAACACTTTCTGTGTGTATTTGTATTAAAGAAAGAATATTCCTCTCTGGTTCTTTACCATGGAAGTTGTCTATAAGTAACTACTGCCTCCGGTAGCTGAAAAGAATATGAAGGGATATTTCATTTTGGTTTATTCATATTTCGTATATGTCCATTATTATTTTCAGTTCTCTGCTGCTATTTACTAGAACAAATTGCCAACTTGTCCCTTTCTTTACTCCTTACTATGTATTAGGTATTCATCTATACAGTATATCACTTTTATGTGTTGTACATAATGTTTTGGAATTACACATTATTTGTGTTTAATTTGTAATGTGGTGTTGTCTTGCTATTGTTATGTCTTTGGCTAGGTCATCATTGTAAATGATAGTTGGTTCTCATTTGGCTTAGCTGGTTAAATAATGGTTGAAAAAAAGGCGTAATATAATGGCTAAATCACAGTGAAAGTTAATAGACTGTAATGGCTGTCTGAATTAAATCAAACAATAACTTGAAATGTTTTTACTTTTTCATATCCATCTTAAATCATGTTGTGAATTAGTGAATGACTAATTTAAAGATGACATGTGCAACTGTTGGCCACTGGTTGTAAAAGTGGCACTGCTAAGACAAACAAAGTATCCCTAAACACAGTTTACTATGTCACGCATGTGCTGATAAGTGCCTCATGTTATCAAAACGATTCAACTGAGGTATGCTTGGCATAAAACTGGGGAATTTGCAAGGTTTTGTCTTTCCTAACTGTTTGCTCTCCAGCAAAGCATACAGTCATTTGTGTGTAAGACTCTTTTAGGCCTCTCATGTGCCGATAACACAGACTCACCGAATCGGTCAAATTACACCTGTACTCAGGGGGCATTTACAGTAGTCCACTGGGTCTCGTGGGAGGCAATAATGTGGTGGGGGTTTGGTTGTCTGGGGGAGGGAAGTAGCAGGTTGTCTGGGGGAGGGAAGTAGCAGTTTTACAACACTATTGATTTCAGAGCGGTAAGGGCTTTAGGCTCCGGTCCAAGGAAAAATGGGGTAACATACCGTTAGGGAGACTTCATTCCAGGAGTTAACGCTCGGCTTTTCTCTTCCGCAGCTCTGGAGGATTCAATGGCAAAGATCTGTGGCTGCCTGTTGAAGTCATATGGCATTCAGTGTGAGCACCACATGGCTGTGTGCTCTCTGCAGTGGGGTAGTGACTGTTGTGTGGCGAGGGAAGGAGAGGGAGAGGGAGAGGGAGAGGGAGAGAGAGGGGAGGGGAGGGGAGGGACGAACGGCGGGCCGGGAGCCGGGGAGGAAGTGTGGATGCTGCACTTGACAGAAGAGGGTTTAGGCCAGAATGCCACTGCTAGACAGCAAATGGCTGTACTTGTGATCTGATAGTAAAATCAGACGGACGCTTTTGACGGCGCTTGCGGTCTTTCAAATGCCCGCTTGCTAAGACAGGTTTCTGAAATCTTTTTTTTTGATGGATTGCGTTCCCAGGACAAACCTTTCTCCGACCTTTAGAATCTGTAATCGAAATGACCACTGACATTTTAGGGAGATGAAGGAACTAAGAACGAGCTTGAAACAACCTCTCCCTCAGATCCCGAGGATTCAGACATTCTCACTCGGCCGACCGTTGGTGTCTTTTTGTTGGCCTAATGGCGCCGCTAGCCGACGCGGAATGGTTAAACTTCACGGAGAAAACATGATGCAGCACAGAAAGACATCCATTCACCACAACTTCACGGGCATTTCTTAGCTCTCCTTGTCAGCTGAAAGCCTGGCCACATCCATACTCCCTGTTTTCTCCCGCTGTGCCATGTGAGCGGTGTCCAGGTGTTGTACACTGCTGCCCATCACTCCTAGCCGCAGCACTCATCACACAAGGCCTGACAGGTGCTGGAGGTGTGACGGGGGGCAGGCTAAAAGGCTGGCAAGGGCCGCTTGTCAAGGGCATGTGGGGCGAGGAGGCTAAGTCACTGGGCAAGCAGGTACTGGGTTTGTTCTGGAAGGGAGGGGGGTCGGGTAGAGTTGGATCAGTTCGGGAAAAAGCAATTTACATGCGATGGGGGCTGCGTCTTTATTTAGGGGGTTGGGGGGCACTGGCCAGGTAACTAGCCTGCATGGTTGCCAGGGGCGTGAGGAGACGATTGTGGCTCCGTTTTGGGTGGGGTGGTTGGGGTATTTTGAGGGGACGTTGCTGTGGGAAGAGTTGGACGAGCTAGAGTTAATGGGATCAGACAGGGAAGAAAAGGGATCTATTTGGCGGGTAATGTTTAATCCCCTCTCGCCCCAGGCTCCCACCATCTGATAATCCTCGGGCTGCCTCTCTTCATCATCAAGGTGTCAGAGGGAAGTGCCTCTGTAAATATTTAATTGGCTGCAGCATGCCGCCATTAATTATGCGGGTGTGCCTGTCCTCCGTCTCTCTTCTCCCCCCTCTCTCCCATTCCGTACTCCCTCCCTCCCCGGCGTCCGTTACTCAATGTCTCGTCGTCTCCGGGGCGCGTTGTCTTATCTGTGTCGCGTGCGTATTCCATCTCCTCTGTAGCTCCACCCACGGACTCCCTCTCTGACCCACAGACTCCCTCTCTTACCCACGGACTCCCTCTCTTACCCGCAGACTCCCTCTCTGACCCACAAACTCCCTCTCTTACCCACGGACTCCCTCTCTTACCCGCAGACTCCCTCTCTGACCCACAAACTCCCTCTCTTACCCACGGACTCCCTCTCTTACCCGCAGACTCCCTCTCTGACCCACGGACTCCCTCTTTTACCCACGGACTCCCTCTCTGACCCACGGACTCCCTCTTTTACCCACGGACTCCCTCTCTGACCCATGGACTCCGTCTCTGACCCACGGACTCCCTCTTTTACCCACGGACTCCCTCTTTTACCCACGGACTTCACAGACAACCCCTCGCCAGGGTTGGGATGACCGCATGTCTTTGTTCTCTTGCGTTCCACACCCTCGCTCTGTGCCCCACCGCGTCTCCCTGGTACCCTCCCATTCAAGGGCAGTTCCCTCTAAATGGATTATTGTCATGCCGTTCATTATTCCTGCTCCTATGTTATCCTCCTTGATGCATGTTCAACCCCCCCCCCCATGTTTTATTTATTTTATTGTCAAGGGCAACAGCAAATCAATGTACAAATGAGTACAAACACCGTTCCAGATGCTCCATGGGCTAATGTTCTGACTGGCGTCTCAATAGGATGATGGTTCATAAGTTGGCTCCAGCAGCAAGCGCAATTACAAAGGGCTGCATGTAAAAGTCAGGAGAATACAGATCATGTAATGTATGTCTACCGGAGCCAGAGACAGCTGGAGGCACATGAATGCTGGATCTTAATTTGAGCACCTTGTTACAGATTTCTAAGCGGGGAAACGCCATTTGCGTAATGCATGCGAGGTTGGAAAGGGCTTCAGAAGTATATAATTTCCGTTTTTATGTTTTCCAGACGACTTGAATAACCCGTTACAAAAATGTTGATTAATTACAAACCACAGGATAATTCACATTTACCGTTGCTGCAGGGTGTTTTCTTGCTTCAACAAACCCTATCAAATGAAGATTACACAGTATCTGTTTGAAGACGCATAGTCAGCTGAGTACTCCAGGAGAGGTCACGGTGAGGGCGTCTTTAGATAGTGACCCAGAGGACTGCAGGCAAGATGGACTGTTTGGTGTGTTTGCGTAAGTCCAGAGAGTAATACGAACAGAGTTGAAAAGGGTATAATGCAAAGATATTAATTATTACACTGACCCTTGTTTTACAGTGACAGTTGTTGCGTTTCTGTTCACCCCTGAATGCTGTTGGGAGCTGTTTACTGGGTAAAGCGAATCTTACACTCCATCTGGTCCTCCGGCTCAGCTTTTAGACCTGATATCCTGCAAGGACCTACTGTATGCTGTGGTGTGAGTGTTTGTGGGGGGGGGGGAACTGTTGGGTGCCAAAACACTGGGTCACATCAAGGACAAGACAGCCAGAATTGACCGTATTTGTGGTAGATGTCATGATGGGGGAAATCCAATAGGATGCATGCTGGTGCTCTCATGCACAATGTAGGACTCTTCAAGCTCCTGCACCCGAGAGCAAACTGCCGCATCGCCTTATCCCTGTGAAAACATAACTACACAGGGATGTTTGTCTGTTTACCCGCAGTTCATAACGTCCAGCTCGGCTTGTTGGTTTTTGGCTTTTTCTATCCCTTCCCTCACTTCCTTCATGTCCTCTTTCTACCAGCATGTTTCCTAATGTCCTCTCTCAAACTCCATGTTACCTCATGTCCTCTCTCTAACTCCATGTTACCTCATGTCCTCTCTCTAACTCCATGTTACCTCATGTCCTCTCTCTA
>JACXGK010014899.1:0-11033 GCA_016801125.1 Novumbra hubbsi | reverse complement strand
GGGGGGGGGGGGGGGGGGGGGGGGGGGCTTCAGCTGAAGAGTTTGTTTTATAAAGATGTCATTTCCCCATGTTCATGCAAAACAATCCAACTTCCAAAATAATTTTCCAATAAAGATCCAGTATTTGCAATTACACATCCTAGTCAGTAGGTATAACTACAGGGTCTTTGTATCAATGTGAAGGGAATTTCCCATTACTCTGGGTCTATGGTAGTCTAGCTCATGTCCTAATGGTATACATGGTGGATCCTTTTCTGGGGTTTTGGTGATATTGCTGTGTTGGGTGGGGTAAATGACATGTGTCCCTCCTGTGTTCCAAGTGTTTTGTGTAACAGGGTAAACTTGTTACTGCTGTCTGTGATTACGTGAGTAAATGATTGAACTGACAAATCTTACAGAAGTGTGTCTGGGTATGTTTCCCGAATATCTATTCCCTTTGTTTTCCTTAAATGACAAATGCTTTTTCTGTTATTTTCCTCTCTTGTGTTGGTTTTATTTTGTTGTGATCTTTTTCTTTATTGCCGTACCCAAGGGTCATACCACATCACTGCTGGGAACAGAGCGCTTCTGACTATTGGATGGAGAGAGAGGGATGGAGGGAGAGAGACTGTTTCTGTTTGTTGGTATAAATAATTAAACTCATTAATAAAGTGATGAAACTACCCTTGTCTCCAAATACAGATGTTAATTGTGCACAAAGTAAGTAGTCGCCTGAATGCCCATTAAAATGAATCTGCCTTTTATTCACCATGGATGGATGTCTGGATTAGGCACTTTAGTTAAAAGGACATGCCAATACGTAGTAATAGCGTTTATTATGCTGGTGAACCTAGAATGGTGGTAATTAGGAAGCTGAGCAGGGGCCAACTCAGCTGTTATGCGCCAAGGTTTTGTAGAGTTTTGCTACAGCTGATATATTGATGAGAAGACCAATGAGCCTTCATCAGGAACCTTAACCCCCTATCAACTTCTCCCTTGCTGGCTGCTCAAAATTATATCTGCCTATCACTCACAACACCAAGCGTTATGGTTCTGAGCTAGAGGAGAGACGTGTCATGAGAGGCTAATTGTAGACTGGCGACAGTTTTATTGTTCCCACAAATCTGACAAGGTACAATTGATGAAAGCAGCCCCTGCATATTCTTAGGTTTGGTTTGCTGGGGGGCATTTTAAAACTTTTTTTACCAAAGTAACTTAAATGTCATCACCTGAAGTTAAACCTCATCAACCACAGTTTGAACTTGTATACAATCTGAGACACTAAATGACAAGTATATCAGGTGTTAGATCATAGAGACAAATCTTTAATGAAAGGTCACACCTGTGTGTACACGTGTTAGATGGGTAAATATTTAAATGGATTGGAAGGAAAGGGTGAAATTTAAATGGTTGTTACGGGAACCAAGCATTACAAATGTCAGTAAAACATTTTAAATCAGCAGCATGCTTCATGAAATGTTAGGCCTTTGTAATTATTTGATTACATTTGAGACTGAGAGCATTATGGGTGTTAGCAGCCAGAAGTGACCGAATATACTGCTTTTATAGACCGACTCATTGGCAGGTAGAAATTGGACCATTACAATATTCCTAATAAGTTTATTCTGCACATTAGAAGGCTTTGTTCAAGGTATTACTGTTTATGAATTCATTAGGTGGGTTAATATAACCTTTGTCTGGCAGATGCTATTCCAGAAACATTTGATGCATATAGAGCTTCTAGGTCTTTTCTGTTGACCAGTCTCAGAGGATTTCAACAATAATATTGGGATTCTACACATCTTTTGCTGCTCTGTGCTTTAACAAAATATTTAAGCAGCTTGCTTAAATTAACAAGAAGAATTTTTGTCTGAATCACTTAGCTCCTTCAGGTCCCTAGCATAGCTCAGGGAGACCGGCAATAGTCTCTTGTAACGGAATAGCGAATTGGAAGCTGATGTACCTCAAAGAGGCCCTCCCGAGTTTTTTGTAATTTTATTACCTTGCAGTAATTTAGCAGATGCACTAAAGAAGACTCACATTAACTTTCATCTTAAAATAGCTAGGTGTGGCAACCATATCATCCAGGCATTGGTTACTACATTTCACTCAATTAAAGTAGCCAAAAGGAAAGTGAGTGCAAGTAAAAAGAGCATGTACAATACTGGAAAGCGTATGGAAGGTAAGCAAGTATTTCTGTAGTATACAGTGCATCCGGAAAGTATTTACAGCGCTTCAATTTTTCCACATTGTGTTATGTTACAGCCTCATTTCAAAATGGATTAAAGTAATTGTGTCACGTCATCGACGACGTCATTAAATGACAGATTGTTATAACAGATGATATGGTAAACCAATAGTAAAAAATCTATCCATGCCGTATAAGATCTGGGCAGAGGAACGCGCGTAAAGACCCTTTAGCGCCATTATCCAAAGTCTGAGGCAAAGACCGCTTTTTGTATAATCGAATACGATTGGTGTATGAGAGGGCTGACAAGCCAATCGGATCAAGCCATGTTAACATGTTGCAACAATAACACAACTTGTTCCCACAAGAGATAAGACCTTCAGTTGTCGGTGAGTTATTTTCTAGAGAGTTATCACACTTGAAGTATATTGTTTTATTAATTGAATATTACTTCAGCCAGGACAACAAAGCATGGCACTGATTACCTTTTTCACGGAGTCTTCGTCGGGGGGAGACATCTAACGTTGACATCGAATCGGTAGTCGCCATTACACCACCGAAGAAGTAAATGCCACCCTTCTTCGTCGATTTTACAAAGCAGAGATAAAATATATTTAGAGCGACTGCTGGCAGACGTAGTGGTGGACTAGCTAGCCAGTGACTACATGTATTGATAAAACTCAAGCATTTGCGAGGCTAGATATCAATTACTGTTATTTAGCTCGTTAAACATTGGTCTTGATTGGTCTGTTAGCGGAAATAACTAGCAACATTACTAGCTAGCTTACATGGCTGCTAGCTAACGCATTAGCTGTCTAACGACGTAGAAATAGACTATTTCTCTTTAACTATTCAACTAGTTAATAGTAGCAGTTTGCTATGGAAGTAAAACCAAAGTCACCACAACAAGATAGTAAACAGCTCAATTGCTGACCTAGGGAGTGAATGTCAGCAGTCTAGACTCATTTTTAGCCAATGCTGCAAGTGTGAGAGTATTTCAGTTGTCCACCATGTTCCTCAGATTCGTATGTTTCCCCAGTTTTATGTTCAAACACCCAAAGTTATGCTTTAGTCAGAATTTACATGTCAAATCCAGCCCCAGATGTTGATGGCGAACTCTTATGAATGGCGAACTGTTACTAAATCTATTTACAATATGCTCTAGAGTACAATATTAAAAAAATTATAACAAGAAGGTTTTTAATTGCACAAGTCGTTGTGGAAAAGACCATCTACTAATTGGCTAAAATGTCAATTTGTAAATAAAAACCTGCGAAGCACACACCTTTTCCATCATATAACATTTCAAAAAAATTGAAAAATATAAGATACATATCAGCATTCATGATTTAACAATTTTGACTATTGTTTATCCATATACCTATAAACTAGGTTGAGGGTAGATTGGGTGTTTGGACTATAGGTGAAGGGGGCATCGTACCCAGTAACATAGGGCCCAGAGAACAATTGTCATGGTCCCTTATTGCAGTTTAAAAGTAGTTTATATTTAAGAATGTTGTCATGTTGTCAAGATCAGAATTTCAATCTTGTACTGGGGAATTGATTTGTAACTGACCATCTGCCGTGGCAACATGTAACCTACACACACACAAACACACACACACACTGTTAACACTAACAGGGCTATCATGATGTTACTGCATACTGCTTCACACCCTCAAGCCTCACTGTCTCCCTCTCTCTGTCTGTTTATCTCTGGTAGAGCTGTGTTAATGTGCTGTGAGGTGGCCAATGGCCAGTGAGATAATGAGCAGAGGACACTGGTCGTCACTGAAGTTTGTTCTCCCTGTGGGTCTAATTAGATCCATTTAATGAATGCTGATATCAGCCTGGTTTATAATGGCACTGCAGATGGACAGCATTTGACAGTATCTCTTCCGTTAAGAACATCCATGTTGACCAAGTAAAAACATATTTTTGACATTTTAGCTAGACGTTTAAACCTCCATACTAATTTTCATCAGCAGAGGGCAATGTTCATAACATACCATCATCAACGTTTCAATTAGGACCAGCAAGCATTAATACAAGATGGATAAGAGATTCTCAATCTGTGTTCTGATAAATATATATTTAGATGAGATGTGTTGATCACAAGGTATTATTTGAAGTTACATTCTCTGCTAATAGGCCTGTCGGGATTAGTTATGTTTTGGTTTTCCCCTCTCTCTCCCTCTCCGGCAGATATGGCAACGGACAGTACCAGTGCCTCTGTGTACATGTGTTTCCCCTGCTACCAGGAGTTTGACACTCTGGAGGAAGTGCTGGCCCACCAGCTGACCTGCAACACTGACACCGTGGGGGTTGATGCTCCCCCCGCTGTAGCCGACCCTGTTCCTGTCCCCCTCCTACAAACTCAGGTAATAATGGTAGAATCAATTCTGTGGACATTTACAGTACATGCACTAACATGGTGGATGAATGCAATAAGAATCAGACAAGACTTTTCCTTTTTTGAGTGACTAAATAGTCCCTAATAGTACTTAATCTTTTAACCCAAGTCCTTTGAATTGGTGCGGTACATTGGGCTGCAACATTGGGCTGCAACATTGGGCGTCTAGGGAGCAATTAGGGTTAACTACCTTTAACTCCGTCGCCCAAACGCTCTTAAACTGCAGGCTACCTGTTGCCAAGCTAATGGTTTTTCTTTTGATTAAAGCTCAGATTCCTATTTTTCTCAGTGTTAATATTATGGGCCACTTTTGAACTGTGGTCTTCTATAGGGTTTGATTCCCAAATTGACCTCAACAAGATAAGTATGCCCACATCACTATAATTTGCTTTTGATATAGTATCTGCCAAAGGGCATTCATCATTACAATGCAATTTGTAATTGTAACAGAATTCATAAATTCCATTGTTGTTCTCAGAGCCTCACATTCGAATTGCATAGACTTGCAAGACGTAGCCCTCAAAACTGCACAGCATTATACCATGTACAAAAGGAAACAGATCCTTCATTATGACACAAATAACCTTGAACTCTATGTTCACTGAGACTACTGAGATTATTTGGGGAATTCATTCATTCCGAAGGCTCTTTGTGGCAGTTCAACAATGAAGTTCTAAACAATATGTGAGTGTCTGAATATTGAATTCTTTAATGACTGTGAACGTTCCAATGGGTCTTACCACCTTTATTAAGAAATAAGGAATGGCACAACCGGCGCTGTTCCTGTTTTGTCTGAACTGCTCTTTTGTAATGACAGCTACAGCATGCTCTGAGGCTCAAAACGTTAAGTCGTCAGTGATGAGGGATGTTTACCAGCCAAACACATCCCCAGACTCCCATGGTGACTGTCTCCTCCAGCTCAAATCTATAAAGTATGGTGTCATGAGTGACAGGCAGATTGCATCATGGGTTGCCAGTGAGGAAGAAGTGGATAGTAAAGGAGCGTGAGTGAGTGAGATGGATCAGTCAGCGCCAATCCTTCTCCTGATGGATGGCTTATTGGCCTTCTCACAGATGGATCAGCTGTGGCAACACTCTATAAAACCTCAGTGCCTCATGGCAGGCTGGCCCCTGCTTGGCTGTCAGCTGCCTTATTACTAGCGTTCTGACTTCATTAGCTACATTATCATCACTTCTGTGTAACTTCTGTGTAAATTGTGCGACATTGCTCTAAGACAGGGGGTCTGCAGTTTAAATGAATGAAGACCGCTACTACGTCAACTGTTTTTTCCCTTGATCCTTTTCTCAACAGTGTTTGAATCCATAGAACTGTAATTACATTGAAGGACCTGGAAATTAAAAGCTTTCAGTTCTTACCACTAAATAGAAAGGTGGAAAATTACACGCATGTATAACCATTTTTGTATGTATTATTATATTGTATTCCATTGTTTATTGCAGCGAAGCAGTGTGTTCCCTCAGTTAATTTAATTACACATATTCAATTATTTTTAATTTAAATAATAATTGTCTTTTCTTTGACGAAATGTGTGTTTCTTTATGAATCCTCTATTTGCAGCAATTGCACACCTTTGGCATTCTAGTGTCAATTTGTTGAGGTAATCTGAAGAGATTTCACAACATGCTTTCTGAAGCACCTCTCAAGTTGGATTGGCTTGATGGGGACTTCTTGCGAACTATATAGTCAATTTGCTCTCATAAAAGCTCAATAGGGTTGAGATCAGGTGACTGTACTGGCCACTTCGTTATTGACAGAATACCAGCTGACGGCTTCTTTCCTAAATTGTTCTTGCGTATTTTGAAGCTGTGCTATGGGTCTTTGTTCTTTTGTTGATGGAAATGGTCTTCGATCGGTTTTTAGATCTTTTTGTCAGATGTTACTATGGTATACTGAAGTATAATTACAAGCATTTCATAAGTGTCAAGGGCTATTATTGTCAATTACATTAAGTACATGCAAAGAGTTAATATATGCAGTGCTGACTCTTTTCAAGACCTTTGCAATTCGCCCTTGCATTCTGTCAATTAACTTCTGGGCCAAATCCTGACTGAGGGCAGCTCATTCCTGCATAATCAATGCTTGGAGCGTGTCAGAATTTGTGGGTTTTGGTTTGACCACCTGCCTATTTTGGATTGACCACAAGTTCTCAATGGGATTATGGTCTGGGGAGTTTCCTTGCCATGGACCCAACATTTTAAGGTTTGGTTCTCCGAGGCACTTGTTCATCACCAAACTGTTCTTGGATGGTTGGGAGAAGTTGCTCTTGGAGGATGTTTTGGTACCATCCTTTATTCATATCTGTGTTCTTAGGCAAAATTGTGAGTGAGCCCACTCCCTTGGCTGGGAAGCTACCCCACACATGAATGGTCTCAGGATGCTTTACTGTTGGCATGACACAGGACTGATGGTAGCGATCACCTTTTCTTGTAAGGAAAAACGTTCTTCCGGATGCGGGCGCTTGCTGGACTTTCTTGGGTGCCCTGAAGCCTTCTTCACAACAATTGAACCTCTCTCCTTGAAGTTCTTATTGGTCCGATATATGTTAGATTTATGTGTAATATTACTAGCAAAGCAATGATGACTGCACTAGTTTCTTTGTATGTAACCATGGTTAACAGTGGAAGAACAAGGATTTCAAGCCCCACCCTCCTTTTTAAAGCTTCCAGTCTGTTATTTTAACTCAATCAGCATTACAGAGTGATCTCCTGCCGTGTCCTTGTCAACACTCTTACCTGTGTTAATGAGAGAATCACTGACAGGATGTCCAGCTGGTCCTTTTATGGCAGTGGAAACGTTTTTTTACCGGGTTTAAGTTTATTTTCTTGGCAGAGAGGGAATTAATTGCAATTCATCTGATCACTCTTCATGACATTGTAGCCATCATGTAGCTATGAGAGGTAGACTCCCTAATGCTGGTTTAAACAAACACAACCTTATGCAAGCAAATTAAAGCAACTCAAGTAAATCAATGTGCAGTGCTGTCTATCTTGTTACCGGTAGCCATTTTATCCCTACTAAAGTATTAATATAACATAGGGATTAATCATAAACAGTTGTATGGTACTTATGCTAGCCTACCACAGTGTCTACCTGTCACCGCTGCATAAACCCAACCTAATGAACTTTGAGCTTGATGTGTTTGATCATGCTAATGGATCAGCAAGCCGATCTTCAACACCACGGAGTGACCCACTGAACCTGGACTAATTTGGTATTTATAATGACCCTGCCAAGGCCCGTCAGCCCTTATCTGCCTCTTCTCAGGTCATCCGTAACCCTCTGGCCCTGCACACTGCTGTCTGCTCCCAATCATTCCCTCGACTGGATACGCTGTATCTCCGCTGGCTTCCCATTCACATCCATCATCTGCTAGTCAATACAATGCCCTTCCTGTTTGCTGTGACTGTGGGTGGTAATGCGGCACGCTGGCGCTTTCACAACCAACGCGTGCATGTGCTGTACCCGTTGCAACGGGCTCAGCAAGGACACGGCAGTTGGGAGTGGCTGTGCAGCCTGTGGGCGATTTGTGTACTCGTAACGAAAAAGGCAACATAAATAAGAGGGAAACTGAAATCATTCTCTGGTGGCAACACCACTACAATACACATTATTAGCCTAAATGCAAAAACAAAAGCAAAAAAAGACACAAGAATTTCATCAGCCGTATTTTCTAACTTTTGATGCGGCAAGGAAAACAATAGGAAAATAAGCAACTGGGCCTTGTAGGATGTGTTACAGCTCAGAAAGTAGACTTTTGAATAAGCAACAAGCTGCATAGATGTGGTGTACTTTGGTATCAAATTACATTGTCGTTGTTGCCTCTACCGGTTAGCTTGTGTTTGGTGCTCTCACATTTCTCTCTTTCTTCCCGTCTGTCCAGCAGCAGGCGTATAACCAGGCCATTGCTCTATCGGCCTTCCCTCAGACCACGCCCACCACCAACCCTGCCTGGTCCAGCCCAGGTCTACCAGGCACCGCCACGACCAGCTTGAAGAAGTCCTCTTCAGACCAGCCTAAGATCCTGTACCAGTGTGGGGACTGTGATGCCCTGTTTGACTCCCTGGTCCTCTGGCAGCAGCACCGCAAACAGGGTCAGTGTCTGCAGCCTAAGACGGACCTCACTCAACAAGAGTCGGAATCAGAAAAGGAGGTTTGGTCCGAACCGGCCCTTGCGGAAGGGCAAGCTGGAGTGGATGTAGACTTGGGTCCGGATGAACCGGACTCGCAGAATCACCAGGAAGGGTTAGGGGGGAGAGGAAGAAGAGGTAGTCTGGAGAATGTACAACAAACCCTACAGCAGAATGTAGTGAAGATGGAGCTACTAGTGGAGGAAGTAAAAGAGGAGGATGGGATAAGTGCCCCAGATCACCCCCCAGACAGAGCAGAGAATCCTCCAGCCAACCTGGATCAACCCCCAGACGAAGCAGAGAATCCCCCAGCCACACGGGATCACCCCCCAGACGGAGCAGAGATCCCCCGAGACCCACAGGACCCGACCCCAGACAGAGGGCCCAAGGCAGGACAGGAAGAGTCTGTTACAGAGGGCATTGAGGAATCCACTGAACCTGAAGGTTCAGAGAGCCAGTGTCGGGCAGCCCAGTCTTCTTCAGAGGATCAGCCTACAGCACTCCCAGGACCCGGTCCCCCCCAGGATCCCCCAGCCCTTAATACGGAGGAGGATCAGTCTACAGCAGACCCAGAACCCGGTCCCTCTGAGGATCCCCCAGCCCTTAATACGGAGGAGGATCAGTTATCCTACAGTCAGAGGAGGAAGGCAGCCAAAAAGCTCAAACCTCCGCCCAGCCTGCTGTGTGTGGACTGTGGCCACAGCTACGGCATGGTGTCTGAGCTGGTAGCCCACCGCAAGACCCAGCACGGTCTGAAGGAAGCCCTCCATCGGTGCACTGTGTGTGGGGAGAGCTTTCTCAACACCACCCTCTTCCTCTACCACCGCAAGCAGCACAAGGAGAAGGGCAAAGAGGAGGTCCCACAACACCCGCCCCATGAAAGGCAGGTGCAGGACTCCGAAGATCAGTCCGACAAAACTATGCAGGAGGAGGTCGTGGAAGAGATGTTGGAGGAGTCTATAGCGGAGATGGGTGGGGTGGCCGATTGCCTTGTCATTGGAATGGAGGAGCAGGACCCGGATGGAACCCCATCTGCCTCCACATCTGCTCTGCTCCAGGTGACCAAGACAGCCCAGGGCAAGAGGTTCCTGTGTGCCCAGTGTGGAGCCAGCTTCATCAACGAGCCGGAGCTCAGTGCCCACCGCAAGGACAAGCACGGTCTGGATGAGCCCCTCCACCACTGCTCCCGGTGTGGCCAGAGCTTCATGAACACCACCCAGTACCTTTACCACCGCCGCCAGCACCGCGGCGAACCGGGGGGCGCAGGGGCAGTCGTAACCCCGCCGGCAAGCCCCCGGGCTCACAAGCGGACTCTGACCCCCGATGTATCCTCCAGCGCTGGGTCGGCTGTACCAGCCAAAAGACCCGCTATCAGAATACTCAGCATGAATGACCTCAAAGAAATAGGTAAAGAGGTGAATCTCGTGGTCCCCAAGAAAGAGCAAGTGGAGAGCGCTATAATAGAGGGGCAACCTGACACCCACCTCCCCCCTCCAGCCAAGCTGATGCAGGACTGGTCCCGCACCCCTCTTCCCCACGTCTGCCCTCATTGCGGCCAGACCTTCACACGCCGGGTTTTTCTCCGCGCTCACGTCTTCAGCCACACCGGAGAGAAACTCTTCACCTGCAAGGTACTCCTTGACTGGAAATGTATTTTGTGGGAATGGCTTGAAGATATTGGTGACAATTAACAGCTTGGAATAATGTTTCGGATGATAATTGTCTTTGCTCGTTTCTTCAGGTGTGTCAGAAGTCGTTTGCATCCTCTCCCAACCTGCTTCGCCACAGCCTGACCCATATGGGCACCAAGCCTTTCCCCTGCTCTGTGTGTGGCAAGCGCTTCTCCCAGCACGCCACCCTGAAAAGACACGCTCTCATCCACAGCCAGCCCAAAGCCCGCTGCCGCAGGTCCCGATGGCAGGTGAGACTCTGGTCCCTTTGGTGGTCAGCTTTAGACCTGTGGGGAGTCAGGACTCTGTTGTTGGACAGCTTTAAATTTGGGGGGAGTCAGGACTCTGTTGTTGGACAGCTTTAAATTTGGGGGGAGTCAGGACTCTGTTGTTGGACAGCTTTAAATTTGGGGGGAGTCAGGACTCTGTTGTTGGACAGCTTTAGACCTGGGGGGAGTCAGGACTCTGGTCCCTTTGGTGGTCAGCTTTAGACCTGGGGGGAGTCAGGACTCTGGTCCCTTTGGTGGTCAGCTTTAGACCTGGGGGGAGTCAGGACTCTGGTCCCTTTGGTGGTCAGCTTTAGACCTGGGGGGGAGTCAGGACTCTGGTCCCTTTGGTGGTCAGCTTTAGACCT
>JACXGK010014898.1:0-11186 GCA_016801125.1 Novumbra hubbsi | reverse complement strand
TATATATATATATATATATATATATAAAAAGCTGCTTAATAATTGATTGATTGGATGCATCTTGGATGGAATTGTTTGCCTGTCATTAGGCCCTCAACAAGTCACAGCTGCCTGTAGAGCAGTAATGATTGGGGGGAAACATGAGGGGAGAGAAAGAGAGAGAAAACAGGTGAGGTAAAGGAGAGTAAGGAAGGTATTACTGACAGAGCAGAAGGAAGAATTTGGAAAAAGACAGGAAGAAGAGAAGGGTAGAGGGAGGCGCGCTGTGAAACGCAGTGAACCGCTGGAAGCAGCGTCACGTTGTGACCGTAGCATAATCACTTGTGAAATCGGCCTGCATTGATTTCTATTTGGAGCAACAGCAGATTAGGAAAGTCCTCTTTCAAAAGGTCATCCTGTTCTGCCTCTCTTCGCCCTCCTGTTCATTCTCCTTCACTGCTTTAGTTATGCAAGTCAAACGGATATTTCTCCAGCAGTGAGATTGGCGATGACAGCAGCAGTAACACTGAAGAGACTCCCTTTACAATAGAGACTCTGGTACTCCCATTCCCCCTTTTTGTCTCCCTCCCTCCTTTGTCTCTGACTCTCAATCTGTGTGTCTCTTTTGCTCAGACTCATGTTTTAAATCTATACGGACCCTAGTTAGGTGGATCTGAGCTCATGTTTTATCAGAGGAAATGTGCGTGTGTGTGTGAACTCAACCTGAAGATAAAAGGACGACAATACAAACAGCTTGCTGTTTTCAATGCAGGGGTTGATGATGGACCTTATGCTGTTATCCGAGTGCAGATCAAACAAGGTTGCTGTCTGCATTGATCTGTGTGCATGTTTTTACGTGTGTGTGTGTGTGCTTACACACCTGTTTTTCTCCATCAGAATATCCAGTCTGAGAAAGAGGCCTTGAAAGAGGGGAGAGAGAAAACGCCTAAATACCACAGAACTGAGGATGGCTTTATCAGAATAGGTGAGTATTAGTGTAACAACAATATACTAGAAAAACCGCCTGGTTTGTTATTAGACAGCAACCACTGAAAAGAAAATGCCATGGATGGAAAATATCAATTTTATAAAACCCAAAACACTAACTTAGAGTATCCTCTAAAAAAGAAAAATAGGTAAGTAATTATTATTACCGGGGATGTATTTTCCCAAATGTGTTAAGATCTAGCAGGGCAGATGGGATCACCCAAACTGAACAAACAACAGTGATCATCACAATGGAGTTCAACACAACTCACCCTGATAAGATATTCCACCAAAATTAATTCCCTTTTGTTTTAATCCGTTCACTCCTCAACACCACACTCCTACAGGAACGTTGTACCAACCCTAACCCTCAACACCCCACTCCTACTAGGATAATGTACCTAACCCTCAACACCCCACTCCTACTAGGATAATGTACCTAACCCTCAACACCCCACTCCTACTAGGATAAAGTACCTAACCCTCAACACCCCACTCCTACTAGGAGAATGTACTAGACCCTTACCTTCAACACCCCACTCCTACTAGGATAATGTACCTAACCCTCAACACCCCACTCCTACTAGGATAATGTACCTAACCCTCAACACCCCACTCCTACTAGGACGTTGTACCATACCCTAAACCTCAACACCCCACTCCTACTAGGACGTTGTACCATACCCTAAACCTCAACACCCCACTCCTACTAGGAGAATGTACTAGACCCTAACCTTCAACACCCCACTCCTACTAGGATAATGTACCTAACACTCAACACCCCACTCCTATTAGGATGTTGTACCAAACCTTAACCATCAACACCCATTCCTACTAGGATGTTGTACCAAACCTTAACCATCAACACCCCACTCCTACCAAGACGTTAAACACACACAGGCCCCAGAATACACACACCCATGGGCCCCTGACAAAGCCAGGTCAGTGAATTGTGGGGTAATCTTACGTGACAATCAGCTGCCGTATCTTGACTATGGCAGGGGTGGTTAAGCACTACCATCACGCTGGGAGTTAGGTCTGTGTGCTCAGTGGGGTTACTGAAGAGAACAGGTTTGGATAATACAGGTGATATAACTATGCCAGTGGTCACATTGGGTTTGAATAGAAACATCGGTAAGGGTGAAAACAAATGGGCCTAACTGAACACAAAACTTTGCCTACTCTGATTTGAAACTATGTTGAGGGAACAACAAAGACGCCTGAGGGAATTCACATGTTGTAGTTGGGCAACAGAAACATGATAGCACAGCATGTGATGGATTTCCTTGATGGCACATCCTGGGCCTGAACCAAGAAGAACTGATTCCAGGTGTAATAATCTCCATTATTCTTCCCTTAAAGATTTGTTCTGGAGCTTTTTTGTCAGACCAAGCTGAGCTAGGAAAGTTGTGCTCACGGGCCACATGACCCAATGTGTACGTTACAAATCAATTTGTAACATTTCATGAGAATGATGTGTCCCAGATTGCATCTTTATTTGCATGTCTGGAAGGGCTGGTCCGGGGGAAAGGCAGATGCATGTAGCTTGCTTTCACAGGATTACTCACCAAACACGGATTGATGAATCCAGTGAACCGAGGCAAGGGAAGCAATGCATCATTGTGAGGAAGTATTCCTACAGTATTTGGGAAGGACCCTAAACGCCTACCGGTCAAAAATGGAAAACGCAGTGGCAAAGGCCTCTATTTCTGCGCACTAGTGTTTGTTACTTCTAAACGTGGAACTTCTCACAACATCATATGAATTACTACAAGAAGCCACTCTGACCTCTTCAGAAATATTTGACGCGGAGTAAAATATGAATCTGAAAATGTCTTGTAGTTCCTGTTCAGACCAAATCTATTAACTGTGATATTGCTGTCAAATGTTCACTGGGTTTGTCTGCTCTGTCCAGTTCTACTGTGTTGAATATTAGCTTTCATGCCTGGTGTAACGTAGCCCACAGAACCCACGATATGTACTCCATGGTTGATTTGATTCTCCACGTTGAGGAACTATTATGAGGCGGAATTTAAAAAATTTGTAAGGCCAATAAACATTATTTCTTAATCATTAAATTATTTTTTTTATTTCAAGGAGGTATCAGATCAGAGAGGTATTACAGATGCAATACAATGCTACATCGTGACTACAGACTTATTGACTGGTTTAATGGTTCTCTGTGTCCCCTAGGAATGTTCCATAATGGGATTGCAGAGGGGGAGGTGGACCCCACGTTCGGACCCCTGGAGGCCCTTCGTCTCTCTGTGATCACAGACTCACCTGTCTGGGTCATCCTGAGCGAGGTTAGCCCAGTCATTACCCATTCACCACAGAGCCTTGCTAACAAATAACTGTTCTCATAAAGAGCCCCTTGTACTTTAGTCAACCTGAAGGGAAAGCTCAGTGGAATCTAAACTGGTCAGAGGTTTTTAAGCGGTCAGATGTCTAGGTGGAATCCATTTTCCAAGTTGACAGATGTATAAAATATATATATTATATTCCTCTTGTCCAACAGATATTCATCAAAAAAGCAGAATGAGCCACAACATCCTGCAGCAATACCTCAGTCATCCTTTGGCCTGTTCAGCAGAGAAACCGAGCCTTTGCAAGCTACCCTTGTTCCCAGGCTTTTGGCGTTGAGTTTCTCAGGCGCAGTCAGATTGCACCATCTGCTGATGCGATCTTGCCATCGCAGGGTCCAACTGAGACAGTCGGCCCGCTCTTCGGTTGACAGACAGCGTGGGAAGGCCTGCCCAGACATGCCAGAGAACATGAGTCCTGCATGGACAACACACAGACAAGGCTGTATTTAGGAAACTGTATTTATGTGTACATAAAGGTTTATGTTTTGAACAACTGTTAATACACTGGCAATTGTCAAACAGCTAGCGGGATTGACCCGCCCCTTTTGACAACAATATGATAATGGAATATTGCTGCTTCGGAAATCAAAGACTTTGCTTCTCTGTAACCCAGATAAAACTAAATTGTGCTACTTTAATATTGGGCAGACATGTTTTGACAAAAGTTCCTGGTTTTACTTAAATATATTCATTGTGTGTGTGCCTGTGGGTGGGGGTGTGTGTGTGCCTAATATGCATACTTATGTACACACAATCACATGAATGATCTCTATTATGTGTGTTATTATGTACATATGATGAGTGTCCCCAAAGGTCAGTCAGAAGGTTACTCTAGACATATACAGTGTAGAACAAAATAGACCTTTAGCCTGAAAGTCCCATGTTTGAATAAAATGTCTTTATACAGTAAACTCGAGGGCCAGAATTAAATCAAGGAACTTTGTGATCTTTATCTGTTCAGGGTTTTATTCTGTGAACCATGTTCGCTAACATCATTTTCCCCCCATATCCGTCTATCAATTTGCCTTAATGTGACATGAAGCTAACCAGGTTGTCGGGATAAATCAGTGTAGGCCAAGGCCAGACATGAGCTTCTCTATTGCATTAGCTAGAAAAACGGAAAAGACAGCGTTCTGGATAATGTAGGAAATATGTCTGACTTAGCCGTTGAATCTTGTTCATATGCCACATATCAGATACTCATAGCCAGTTTTAGCCAAGCCATTGGAGTAGCTTAACTAAATATGTAGCTCAAATCGAAGCATGCAGGAAACTCTTTTTTGTCAACTTAATCAATGGTTGTCATAATGACCAACCCCCCAGAAAATCAATGAAGGACCCCTATTTTCAATTCATGGGAGAATGTCACTATTTTAAGACTTAATGTTAATGATACTTGCTCATCCTGAAAGTAGTTTATAGCCTAACAATCTGTTTTATTTAATCAGGTACTACAATAATCAACAGCATTTAGCAACCAGAGCATATCTTTAAGAGGTCAAATCACCTTTAATACCCAAGTGGTTACAACCTCTCCTTCTATTGATGTCTAGTGGTGGCTAAAGATACCTGATGCTTGTAATGGCAGTTTAAATAACACACTGAACCATGGATCTTGGCCCATAGACTACTCAGAGTGAGAAACTATTTAACATTAATTGGCGAAATACAGATTTTTTTCCACCAGGATGACAACCTGTACCTTTCCACATAATTTGTTTTACAATTTCATTGAAGGAAAAAGTTGTTCAATGACCGTGTGTATGTGCCCTGTGCTAGACTTGAACACTGTCCAAATAAACAATATGATGGTAAGAGCCACACTTAACTTCTATTCATTACAATCAATGAGTATCACATTAAGGAACACATTGCTACTTGGATCCGCAAACCATTATTTTTCAGTGCCCAACCACAGAAGCAATGAATGCTCTTGATCTAGGTCCAGTGGCGTCTTGGCATGGAACTAGTGAATGGGATTTCATCCAAAACTAATGGATTGAAATACAAATTAAACCTGGGGACCTGCAGCCAAAGTGGGAGCGCTATCATATTGAATACTTACAGGCAACTGTTGCTGATTCTGTTGTGTCAACACGGCTACCCAGCCACAGCAGGCAAACTGGTTTTTCTGTTGATTGAAGTGTTCACTCCAGAGACAGACTGAAGTAATGAGGGTTGTGCCAAAGCGATGTTTGGCACAAACATCTTCAGGAGCCCCGTTGATGTTGTTGGTATGGCCGCTATTGAGTAGCAGGTGCATGGGTGCATAAAGTCAACAGACGGGCAAAATACAGGAGACAATTGAACTGTACCCAATGACTCTCTGACCTGCCCTCTGTGAAAGAGTTGTTTTTCTCATAAGATGCACTGGAATGCATTGCTATTCTATGTTGTATTTTGTATCATTTAGATATAAACTATATTTAAGGACGTTATCTTCTATCCAATCTGTGAATTGTAATAAAGACGGAATTTTAATTGAAAAGCCTCGGTTTTCGTGTGTCTGGTTTAGTATGGATTAGTCTGCTGTGAGCGCACGGGCTGGCGGAGGAAGGGTCACATGTCTCGCATTGTTCGTCAGTGGACTGTGTGTTTTAATTTATTGGCACTATATACCTTCCCATAGGTTGCAGAAGAGTTTGTCAATGTGTAAATGTAGCATTACGCCATGTGATGTGATAATATGGCTGGGTGGGCTATTTCATTTTTATAATTTAGCTGTATTCAAAAAGAAAAGTTTAGAACGCAGCACATTCATTTTCACCGTTTTATATGGTGACAAAATAAATTAATATCCTAATTACATAGGTAGTTCTGGCGATCTTGGTGCAAATGCGTATAGTCTCAACGTTTCGAAATTTGTGGAAACCTCTGAACACTCCTCGCACTGGGCGAATTCTCACATTTTTTTATTTCAGTCGTCCTACTCAAACCAATAGGCATGCATTTCCTCTTTCGACTGGACAAATCATAGCTGTCCACGAGGTTCAGATTTGGGGCGGATACCATTTAATGAGATTGACGTGCGGCCCAAGCAATGAATTTGTTGCAATCCAAGAAAAACGGCAACGTTTTTACTTAACCAGCCAATCGGCAAATGAAGAAGGTGGGGCTACTAATCCAGAGTCCATGCCCCAAAGTCACACGTGATCTCGCTGTAGTTCCAGGTGGTCACATCGAATTGAGGAGGTAAGTAATGACGAACAAATGTCACTTATAACAAATATAGATATCTGCATTTTTTCTTCCGTGTGAATATACATAGCTTGATTAGCAACATTCAATATTGACCGGTACCTTTGAACTATAGTACTTACTGAATTAACTCGAGGACCAATGCGTGGCGCTAGCATGGACTGGTTAGCTGACAGAGGCCAGACCAAGCTAATTTAGATAGCTGAGTTGTTTGGCATTAAGACCATAAATTAACGTTTACATGTTGTGTTTTGTCGCGTAACACTTCAGTCCATTGCATGCAGCATGATCACGTTTTAATGTGTTTATTTCTTTTTGGAAGTGTTAAATTTAGCTGGCCAGTCACTTAATAACGTTAGCTAGGCTAAGCTATGTTCGATGCAGGTGGGACGTATCTATTGGTCTCAGAGACATCGAAATTAAAATATGGACGTTAAAAATATGGTCAAAACGTCTGTGTCATAAAATGTTAGTTAGCTAGCCATGTGATCTGAAATAAATCGTATGTTGATGTAGTAAGTAATGGTTTATCGTGATTTATTTGCCATGCTATAGTTGTCTCGTGTACCAGAAATTCATTTATTCACGATAGGCATTACATCTTTATTATATAGTTTTATCCTTTAGTTTGGTAATTGTATCTAATTGATTTGTCCTTGTTGAATGCAGTCAGTGACAAAGTTTACTTGTGTAAGACATCCGTTTTTGGACGAAGTTATTTAGTCTGAAATGATTTATTCTGGTTGATGGGTACAGTAATGTTTTATTAAACTTTGTTGGAATTGGCACGTTTTACCAGACCTTGATGTCTTTGTTCTACAATGGAAACTGGTATAACTGGTGGTGATGACATCGAAACCGTGCCGGTTTAGCAAACAATTTCCTTTACTGGAAAACGCAAAATCCAACTGATAGAGAACATTGAAAATGTGCCTTCAGATTTTGTCAGGTATCTAAATGAAGGAGTGGGTGTCCTTATTAAAGGGTTAACTTGTTTTAGCCAGCTTGCGTGACAAATTCAAATTGTTTTTGTTGGGGATGAATGTTAATTAATTTTTATTTGACGCTTTAAGTTGGACATTCATTGTTTACCTTCTGTTAAATAATAACTACTTTGTGCTTGGGTGGTTAATGTTTATGGTCACAGTGAAATCTGTTAAATTTACGGTGTATGTGTTGAGAAGATAATGACTCCTTTAAAGCTTATGTTGTCATAATATAGCAATTCACTTTGAATGATAAAATAGACTGGACATATCTTCACGGCTCTTATTAAGTCTTCCATTCTCTGCTTGAGACAGACAGTGCAGCTGAGGCCTTATCCTCTCTGCTTAAACCCACTGACCACGGCCACTAGGTTTTATAGTATGACCAGACTAAGATTTATAGCACAGTGTAGGCAATTCAGTGTTCAGCTAAGTACCACTTATCAATGACGGGATACTATCAGTAAGCACTGTATATTGGGTCTAGGAAATGTCAGGAACCTCACCATAAGATGTGTTCCCAAATCTTGTATATCTTGTAAGGGCCCACTTGCCCTGCTAACAGATATATTTTGTTTATGAGAAATGGGAATGAAAGAATTTTGACTGTCTTTGTGTTTTAGACTGATGAATATGGTGGGGTAGTCTAGTGGGCAATAGCACTGGGCCAGGAAACAGAAGGTTCTCTGGTTCTAATCCTTGGGCCTGCCAGGTAACAAAAACATGTAATCATGTCCCTGAGCAAATCCCAGATTGTTTCTGTATATCATTGTTTCTGACACATCAATGTTTAAACTTAAATATTGAGAAGAGAAAAAAAACTATCTGTAAATAAATGTGATGTAATTGAACCACAAACAATGATATTTTAACCATGATATCAGAATCAGCTTTATTACCAAGCACATTTACACATACACACAAGGAATTCGCTATGGTGCATGACAGATAAACACAGTAAGTAGTATGAAGTAAAACAATAGAGATGACCGTAAATGGATGTAATCTATTTAACAGAAGATTTACAAAGATGCCATTTCCTACTGAGGAAATTTAAGACACCCTATGCCATAATAGCTGGTATTGCCCCCTTTGACTGAAATAACCTTAATAAGACGTTTCCTATAACTGTCTGCCAGTCTCTGACATGAACTGGGAGAACATATTTCCCACTCCTCCATGAAGAATGACTTTCAGCTGTGTGATGTTTGAAGGGTTTCTTGCATGCACAGCCCGTTTTATTTAAATATCCCAACATCTCAATAGGATTAAGATCCGGGCTTTGACTTGGCCATTCCAGAACTCTCCATTTCTTTTGAGGGATTTTTTTTTCACATGCCTGTATTGCGCAAGTTGCTTCTGTTTTCCGCTATGCTACCACGTTGTCAGTCAGTAAACCATGCACATCTTATTTGTTTCCTCTAGTGCATGTTGAAATGAACGTAATTATTCCTGAAGGCTTGCTGTTTGATGACACTCGGACGTATTGATTGATCACCGATTCGTCATCCCTCCCCCTCGTCGTATTGGCTCGCCCCTCACATGAATACATGTGACCGCTGAGGCATGATGGCTGTGGGGGAAGGGTGTCCATTTGACTGAACCACCAGCCCTCCTTTTCCTGTGTGTGTGTGTGTCTGGTGCTCCGTATTGTTGGCTCCCATGACATCTTCAGCCGGTGGTGAGAAAGTTAAATTTGGCACTCCTGTCACGTCCATCCCTCCAGACCTCACACCCACCGACTATGGACCCCCATGGCTTCCCCCATCCAACCACCACCCCACTCCAGGGTGTTGCTGTCCCCTCACCGAATGTAGACCTGCTCCGTTTTAGTGTTTAACGCCAGTTAGCTTGTCTCTTGTTGGCAGTGTGACATGTGGCTGGGAAGACAGACTACAGTCAGACACTGGGCTGCACTGTTGTTGGTGCTGCACTATTCTTTGAGAGATTTTGAAATCCCCAGGATCTCCTGCGAGGAGAAGTGTCCTCTGCACCGTCCTGGGTTGATGAGGGGATTGTTGAACACTTTGGTCTCTGCTCGATTTAGCAACTCCTTTGGTCAGGTCAGGCACCTGCCAGTTTAAATGTCCTTCTGTGCAGGTTCTGGCACATATTTCCTGGTTGAGGAAGTGGTGTATTAAGCCGAATGCCTGGGCAACGTGTGCACAACATTAACATGTAGGTAATTTAGCAAATACTCTAGTGACATACATTAGTGAGTGCATGTACATGTTCATACCTTTTCTTGCCCCGTGGGGGGATCCAACCCACCACCTTGGTGTTGCAAGCATCATGGTCGCTGACTGACCCACACAGGACCTGGAGCAGCATTGGTTCTTACCCTTTCTTTTCCCAAATCAGCCTCCCGATGACCCAAATTGGAAAGGTGTTTGATGACAGACCTATTCTAATAACTGACCCACCTTTTGCATTCCTGTGACCCATTTTGGGTCCCGAACCTTAGGTTAAGAAACATCAGTGTACTGAAACGAGGATCACCTACCGGAGAGACCTGGGGGGCTAGCTAGATGTATGGGGGATGGTGGGAGGGAATCGTGAATGTCTTGAAATACCAGGGTTGTAGAGCGATCTCATCATTGGGACACAGGTTTCAAACTGGTTCCACAGAGGGCCTGGTAGCTACAGTTTTTCATTTTTGCAATGTACTCGATTGGTTAATTAGGTCCCAAATTAGTTAAGGTTTTCCCTTACCTGGTGGTCTTGGTTGCTTTTCATCTGACATCCAAAAACAGATGGAGAGCTAGGAAGGACATTATTCAGGAACCGTCCCCAGATGCTGGGATAGTACCGACTCCGCCCATTTTCTGGAAACATCTGAAAACCTGCCTTAAAGAAGGGAAAGACTACATGAGAACCCCACAGCTCTGTTACCTCTGTAAACCAACACCCGCTATGTTTATTATATACACTGACTGATGCTTATATTCGGTCAGTAGAATCGACCATCTTGAGCACTGTGACGGTTCTACCTGGTGGTCTTTAGGTGGAGGCTCTAACTGACACCTGGATCGGGTGCCTGCTGAATTGCTAACATGTACATGTTTTTGAGCAGTTAAAGTACACCAATGCACCACAGACATTGGTGTACTGTAGAAACCATCCAATGTAAATGCGGTCGCATGATGTCTCCACCCCCTGTGTTTGGCGTTGTTGGATGCACTCGTCTCCATGGCGGTGCTGGGGAGCGTTAGACAGTGTGGATCCCATGTATGGTTAAGCTCATTAGCGACACAGTCTGCCACTACTGTTTAAAGGCCGGTAATCTCATTAAAACATTTGAACACCGTTTGTATCTTATGGATAGTGTCTTTATTTACCCTTTTTACTGTGTAGATTGCAAATAGATTTTTTTTTTTTTATATATATTAGATAATTGTCATAAAATATGTCTGTCTGAGGAGAAAGGCACCCTCAGACAACGGAACACACTACAGGCTGGGGGCAGGGGTTTATGAGCACACCGATTGCATTCTCGTTGGCTTTATCTGATTGGAGAAGACAGTTGCCCATCGATCATTGGTCTACAGGCAATTGTGTAATATGGGATGGGTGAAGGAAACTTTGAAATAAATCTGCTTTTCTGGAATGGTATTTGCTGTGGTGTGGGGGGGTATCAAGAAGTAATTTAGTTTGATTATTTCCCGTTAAA
>JACXGK010014896.1:0-11085 GCA_016801125.1 Novumbra hubbsi | reverse complement strand
AATAATAAATATATGATGGGTCCAACTAATGTGTGGTCAATAATAAATATATGATGGGTCAAACTAATGTGTGGTCAATAATAAATATATGATGGGTCAAACTAATGTGTGGTCAATAATAAATATATGATGGGTCCAACTAATGTGTGGTCAATAATAAATATATGATGGGTCAAACTAATGTGTGGTCAATAATAAAAGCCTGCCGACAAACATACACAGACAGACCCACAGACGCACATCCATATTGAACTTGTGCTACATTAGTCCAGGCTTAGAGAGATGCCCTCAGAGACCAGCCCCAGGGTCATTTCTATCATGTTTTTCTAATTGTTCCTCGAGAGGTGTGTGTGTGTGTGTGTGAACAGCCGCTCTTAAGACTGCGATCCGTAATTTCCCCCAGATGAGCAGCCTTTCTTAAGCCCGGGGAAGTGGATGAGCTAACGAGGCTGAACCAGGTAGAATAATAAACACTGGGGGACCATAGAAATGTCTCTGGGTTTACCAGGCTTTAAATGAGCAGCTATTTCCTTTCTTTTCTCATAGCGGAGGTTCTTTAAATGCATCCAGATTTAACAGGCGACTGCCATTGTGTTGTCATGGCGCCTTTTGACGAAAGCATTTTTCTCAAATTACCCTTTTAAAACAGGACTAAAAGGAACAGCTCGAAAGTGTTCCATTCACCTATGAAAATACCACTGCTGTTGGCAGAGAAAAATACTTCTTTGGACCAGCGTAACAAATGAAAAATATGTACCAGTAGGCCTTACTATCAGTTCATTTGATGCCATTTAATAATGTGACAGGATTATGTTTAACTGATTACATTTGTTAGGGTACTTAAATCACCCTCAGGCGAGACCTGTCCAGGAGACAAATATTTAACTCAAAGCTTTAACAAAGTGAGTCCAAAATGGCACTCTATTTCCCATTTAACACACTACTTTTAGGCAATGTGTGGACTTAGCTGTGGTATATTGGAAGTATATCACAGCTCCTTATACCTTATGTCTTCCTTATGCCACAGCTTTCAGCCAATCAGCCCCACCCGGGTTATAATGCAGTATGTAGGGGATAAGACTGGTCAAAGCAGTGTCCTTAGTCACCAGTAGGGGAGAGGAAAATGGAAGCCAGTAATAACTTGTGGTACTATGCAAAACTGTTTATTTGTAAAAACATATAAAAAAAAAACACAATATATATACTATATTCATGTATTGTAAATATTATATGGATATTTTTTTTATTAAAACACTTACTTCCCAAATAAATAAATACTTTCAGGAGCCTTAAACTTCTGTGTAGTACTATATTATTACCGTAACACTGCTGTGTAGTACTATATTATTATCGTAACACTTCTGTGTAGTACTATATTATTACCGTAACACTTCTGTGTAGTACTATATTATTACCGTAACACTTCTGTGTAGTACTATATTATTACTGTAACACTGCTGTGTAGTACGATATTATTACCGTAACACTTCTGTGTAGTACTATATTATTACTGTAACACTGCTGTGTAGTACTATATTATTACCGTAACACTTCTGTGTAGTACTATATTATTACTGTAACACTGCTGTGTAGTATTGTATTATTACTGTAACACTTTTTGTTACACTCCCTCTCTCTCTCTCTCTCCCCATCTCAATGTCTCTCTCTCTCTCTCCCACTCCCTCTCTCTTTCTCTCTCTCCCCATCTCACTGTCTCTCTCTCTCTCTCTCCCACTCCCTCTCTCTCTCTCTCCCCATCTCACTGTTTCTCTCTCTCTCCCTGTCTCTCCCACTCCCTCTCTCCCACCATTTCCTAGCTTTTTGCTCCATCCCTTTAGCCATTAGGGACGAGAGGTGAGAGGAAGAGAATGTTTTGGGATGAGGGAATGCGCTACTCATGAGGAATTACTTGAAATGTAACCGTGTAAGCGGGGTGTTACGAGGTTTGGTGGGGTGTTACGAGGTTTGGTGGGGTGTTACAAGGTTTGGTGGGGTGTTACAAGGTTTGGTGGGGTGTTACGAGGTTTGGTGGGGTGTTACAAGGTTTGGTGGGGTGTTTGGAGTTTTTATGTGGGCTTTGTTAGTCAACAGCCCTGTGCTGTGCAGGGACTGCACTGTGTGTGTCTTTCTGGCTGTGTCTCTGTGTAGACGTTGTGTGTGTGTGTCAGTCTTTCTGGCTGTGTCTCTGTGTAGACGTTGTGTGTGTGTGTCAGTCTTTCTGGCTGTGTCTCTGTCTAGACGTTGGGTGTGTGTGTCTTTCTGGCTGTGTCTCTGTGTAGACGTTGGGTGTGTGTGTCTTTCTGGCTGTGTCTCTGTGTAGACGTTGTGTGTGTGTGTCAGTCTTTCTGGCTGTGTCTCTGTGTAGACGTTGGGTGTGTGTGTCTTTCTGGCTGTGTCTCTGTGTAGACGTTGGGTGTATGTGTCTTTCTGGCTGTGTCTCTGTGTAGACGTTGTGTGTGTGTGTGTGTCTTTCTGGCTGTGTCTTTGTGTAGACGTTGTGTGTGTGTGTCAGTCTTTCTGGCTGTGTCTTTGTGTAGACGTTGTGTGTGTGTGTGTCAGTCTTTCTGGCTGTGTCTCTGTGTAGACGTTGTGTGAGTCAGTATTTCTGGCTGTGTCTCTGTGTAGACGTTGTGTGAGTCAGTCTTTCTGGCTGTGTCTCTGTGAAGACGTTGTGTGTGTGAATGACACTCATCCTAGCCTGGTTCCTGGTATGAGTATAATTGTCATCCCCTAGGCTGAGCATCATTTCCACTGTCAAACGTAAAGGTCTTTCATAATGATCTAGGGACCAGGCTGTTATCAGGGTTAAAACCCCTGGGAAGCTTTGCAGCATAACACGCAAGGTTATACACACACACACATTGGCACACACAGACACACACATTTACATACTAACACACACACACAGTTACAGTGTCAGGAGAGAAGGTGTCAATGGGGACTTCCCAAGGGATTTGACAGGCACTGAATGAGATGCTCCCCCCCAGCCACACACACACCCTCCCAAGGGATTTGACAGGCACTGAATGAGATGCTCCCCCCCAGCCACACACACACCCTCTCAAACACTCTCACGTACACACACACCCTTCTTTCATATTCTGGTGTCAACATCCTTGCTGTATGTGTTTAATGCAGCAGAAGGGTTCAGGACCGGTTTGTCGTCATGACTCCCTCCTCCAGGACTGTCACTCAGGTAATTAATATGTACTGGGGTTCTTTGTCTCTTCCTGACGTTTGTTTCCTGATGATAGACATAAATCACGGACAGGAGAGCAGAGTCCGTTTGCAGACCAAATGGCGCCCTATTACCCATTGAGCCCATAGAGACCTGGTCAACAGTAGTGCCCTGTGGAGGGAGTAGGGTTCCATTTGGGATTCAGTGGCAGCCCAGGAGCTGTCTAGTACAACTCTATGATAAGGACACATTACTAATTACTGAACTCTCTCTTTCTGTTGCTCTGTCTCTCTTTTTCATGCTCACCCTTTTAATTTACATTCCAATTTAAAGGCCTTATTGGCATGTAAACGTGTTTACATCGCTACAAAAAGTGGAATATAAAAAAGTTTGAATATATAACAAAAAGTGGGTTACTAAGGTGAGCAGACAGGTGTGCTCAGTAGAAGAGAATATATTATAATATAATGACATGCCAATCACAGATTACAATCTCAGTTTATAAGATTACTATAATTTGCCCATCACAATGCTTTTAAACTGAATTTGGATTACGCCGGATTAAATCTATAATTTGTGTCTGAACGTAGACAAATACCCCTGAGGAGCGCGCTTAGCCGGAGATGTAATGCCTCTGTGAGGCCTTAGATATCAATAATGATTCCTAATGTAAATCCCTTGTACACGTTGTGAATGCTCGGATGATTAAAATGACTTCAGTAGACCGGAGGATATTATTATGAACCAAATACACACCCCACGTTACTGACGGTCCAATCACGGGCTGAGCAGTTGACGTGGTGTACAGTGGAGCCTTGGGCTGGCGTTGCCAGGGAATACATCCCGTTTACACATTAACATGCTGCATATGGAGGGATGGTCAGACGGGCCTGGTTGTTCTGCTCCACGTCTCCATGGTGGTTGTGAAGGAAGCCCTTCTATCCCCCCTGGACGTACACAGCTGATGTGACCTTGTCATTCTGTCTCTCTGTCTGTCTCTCTGTCTGTCTCTCTGTCTGTCTCTCTGTCTGTCTCTCTGTCTCTATATCTGTCTCTCTGTCTGTCTCTCTGTCTGTCTCTCTGTCTGTCTCTCTCTCTGTCTCTCTGTCTCTCTGTCTCTCTGTCTGTCTCTTTGTCTCTATGTCTGTCTCTCTGTCTCTATGTCTGTCTGTCTCTCTGTCTGTCTCTATGCCGTCTCTCTGTCTCTATGTCTGTCTGTCTCTATATCTGTCTCTCTGTCTGTCTCTATATCTGTCTCACTGTCTGTCTCTCTGTCTCTATATCTGTCTCTATGTCTGTTTTCTGTATGTCTATCTGTCTCTATGTCTGTCTCTCTGTCTGTCTCTTTGTCTCTATATCTGTCTCTCTATCTGTCTTTCTGTCTCTGTGTCTGTCTTTATGTATAAATAGTATGATTTCCTGACCTCTGACCTCCTAAAAGGGGTCAAAGCAGAGTAGTTATCTGGCAAAAAATATTGTGTAGTGCTTTGATGCAGCGCCCAGCTGTGGTATATTACCAATATATCACAAACCACCAAGATGCCTTGTTGCTATTATAAACTGGTTACCAAAGCAGTTAGAGCTGTAAAACGTGATGTGATGTTATAACTGTGGTATGCGGTTTCAGGACTCAAACGCCACGGTATATAAATCTTTATTACTACTGCTGAATGCTACTCATGCAAAACCGGCTGTCATGCTAATATCTCATAACGGGGGGCCTGTTGAGTAGGCGGGGCCAGGAGGGAGTGCCTGTTGAGTAGGCGGGGCCAGGAGGGAGTGCCTGTTGAGTAGGCGGGGCCAGGAGGGAGTGCCTGTTGAGTAGGCGGGGCCAGGAGGGAGTGCCTGTTGAGTAGGCGTGGCCAGGAGGGAGTGTGAGCTATGTGTGAGCCAGAAGCTACTGCTGTGAGGCGGCCTCTTCCTTTGAGGCACTGCTAGCTGTGTAGAGCCAGCTGGTGTCAGCCCGCTCAGTGCCAGATGAGTCCTGGTCTGACCTGAGCCTTAACCTCTGTCCATTGGTCCCTCAGGGTGTCATTACTCAGTCTGGGTCGGCCTCGGAACAGGAGGGGACTCAACCTCACAACCTGCTCCATCATTATTTAGCCACCACCTGACTATGGTGTCACCTTCCCTAAAACACGCCAGGACAAGTTACTGGAGCTTCCCTAAAACACGCCAGGACAACTTTACTGGAGCTTCCCTAAAACACTCGACAAGTTACTGTAGCTGGGTTCCCATGACGATGACAGCCGACAGATGCCGAGGTGAAACCAAGAAGGGTTGTTCAGGGTTAGGGTTGGAAGACTGAACTGTTGTTGAGGTTGATGTACGATTTTGTTCGAGTAGCATTCAGCCAAGCATGGTTTTAATCAACCTAAAGGAATAATAATAACATAGTTATTGTCCCGGAAGAAGTACATCAACGATATGATTATGCTGAGCATGCAGTCGTAGGGCCCTGAGAAGGAGGCAAAGGTAGAAAAACGTCCCTGTAATTAGCGTTGTGCAATGGTTGTCACACAGTTATAGTCAAACATGGCCGCCTGTGCCAAGATAGGATGGCTCTTTGCCATGTCCATCCCTGTCTGATACCTGCTCCCTCCGAGTTCCAGCTCAAAGACAACACAATATATCATTGAAGGAGAGCAAGGGGTTCTAGGACCAGTCTGTATATTGGGTTAACCCCCCAGGGACATATTAAAGTGACACTCTTCTGACCGCCCTGAGGGATTATGGTGGGTTGGTATGCGTTATAGATATTGTGCATTCACCGGCATGCCATGTGCTGCTCAGGTAATAACATGCCAGTGTCAGCTAGATTACTCAAATCTGAATATATCCTAATGCAGTGGTTCTTAAATCTCTCCTCGGAGACTGGCAGACGTTTCCCTTTTTTGTATGGACCCTGAACTAGTTCATCTGACTCATCTCATCAAGGGAGTGATAATTAGTTGAGGAGTTAAATCAGGTGTGTTTGGAGGACTTCCAAAACCACGCAGGGGCCGGTCCCCAGGGAGAGTTGGAAACCCTGTTCTGAAGTATTTAACTAAAAGCTTGGCAGTTGTAAGTATGACTGGCTTTGTGTGTGTGTCTGTGGGAACAGCCAATCTGCTTGTGTTTTGTGTTATTGTGTCTTGATATTCAACCATTCTCCTTAGTCCCAGTCAGTGGGGGTGTGATGGAGATCTCCGTGATGACATCCCATGATTATCCCATGAGGGAACTGAGCCAGCTGATCCAAACCCACAGCAAATATTATATCCCCTCAGGAGAAACACACAACCTGAACACTTTTTGGTTATGTTAGTGTGTGTTGTCAAGCTAGTGTGTGTTGTCATGTTAGTGTGTGTTGTCATATTGGTATGTGTGGACGGGTGGGTGAGGGTGGATTATGCCTGGATAGAGGAATGGATAGACAGCTGGATAGAGGGAAGTAGTGGTCTAGGGCGGAAGGCAGGTCTGGTCCAGGACTGGAGGCTGTGTTCTGGGGTTGAGAGGCTGGTGGGGTCTGGTCCAGGACTGCAGGATGGAGGCTGGGGTTGAGAGGCTGGTGTGGTCTGGTCCAGGACTGGAGGCTGTGGTCTGGGGTTGAGAGGCTGGTCCAGGACTGGAGGCTGTGGTCTGGGGTTGAGAGGCTGGTGTGGTCTGGTCCAGGACTAGAGGATGGAGGCTGGGGTGGAGAGGCTGGTGTGGTCTGGTCCAGGACTGGAGGATGGAGGCTGGGGTTGAGAGGCTGGTGTGGTCTGGTCCAGGACTGGAGGAGGGAGGCTGGGGTTGAGAGGCTGGTCTAGGACTGGAGGATGGAGGCTGGGGTTGAGAGGCTGGTGTGGTCTGGTCCAGGACTAGAGGATGGAGGCTGGGGTGGAGAGGCTGGTGTGGTCTGGTCCAGGACTGGAGGAGGGAGGCTGGGGTTGAGAGGCTGGTGTGGTCTGGTCCAGGACTGGAGGCACTCCGTAGCCGCCAAGACGAGCGGTATGTTTCCCGGCTCTGGCCAGACGGTAATGCTGTATCCAGCCGGTAAGCCAGCCGGTAAGTGATGAGGTAAGGACGGTGACAGCAGGGCAGGGTGGTGAGCCAAGGCCCCCTTCTCTTCACCAGATGTCATCCAGCGTGGCAAAAGTAAACAAGCATGAATTAACTATTCTGATCCCAGGCCAAAACCATCTACAACCCTCTCCCTTCCTCTCCTCCTCCCACCTCCCCCTTACTCTCCTCTCCCTTCCCCTCCCTTCCTCTACTCTCCTCTCTCCACCCTCTACTTCCCTCTCCCCTCCTACTCTCCTCCTCCTGTGTTGAACAGGCGACACCTTGAAGTGGATTTACGAGGGTCATTTTGACCTCCCTGTTCTTGGATTGATGTGCTTATCTTCTTAGTGAAGGAGTTTGACTGGGTGTTGAGAAAGGCACTGAAAGACCTTTGTGTTTAAGTCGCCAGCCCAGAATAGCAGCAACATCACATCTTCTTGTTGTGCTTTGGATCTCTGATCTTAACTATCATCCTCCATCCATTTGATCTTGCGTGCTCTGATTCTGTTATGTTTGTTCTAGCAACATCATTTTTCCTTTACTGTGTTCAGCAGAATCGTGTGAACCAGGCGAAATGAGTTGTCATGGTAAATGCCTTACCAGAATGTGTCATTTGCAGTCATTTTGATGATATGGATCACTTGATGAGACAGACGTCTGTAAATGTATAACCGGTTAGGACACACGCTCCTGGAATATATCTGTCCAATCAGGAGATCATTTTCCCAATCAATGTAATTGATAAAAAATGTATATTCCTTCTTTTGTATACAAAATAGGCAAAGCACTAAGTAAGTAAACAAAACATGTTTATGCTTTATGCTTTTATAATGCTAAACACACTTTCATGTGAAACACTACAAAAAACTCTATGCAAAATCTACAATCTAAAACAATTGCGTGAGTCAACTTGAGTCAACTTAGTGGCTTGAATCTGTAGGCCCTGGAGATCACCTGAGATGATGTGAGATGATGTGGATTCTATCCCAGGGTCTGACAACCTCAGCAGAACAGGGCCAGCAGTGACTCTGGATCCAGCAGAGAGGAGATCTAAGTAGAGCCAGTCAAGGTGGAGAGGGATGAATTGTGACTGCAGTGGTAAATGAGAGAGAGGTGGAGAGGAGAGAGACTGGCACAGGATAGGCCCTGTGATGTCGGGTCAGATGTGAAAGTGCAGGAGCTTCAATAGGCAAGAGATGAAGTTGTCAAGATAGTGTTGGAAGTGAGGGAAGGGCACAGCCCACGTGCTGAAGGGGAATCGATAAGAGCTGCTGGAGGTTTAGCATGGCCAGATGGAATGGGAGCGGACTGTAATGAAGAGATATCAGCACACAGATCATATCTCCCCGCTGCAGATAGAGACACAAAGACCAGAACAGAGCCGGACTGCAGGCCAGGCACACGCTCTATTCACCAAGTAGTGCACCACCTTCTCCATCAGCTCCATGGTGTGATTGGGGACCGGACAGCAGTCACAGAACAGAGCTGGGGTCAATCTGAGGACGTTTTCACACATGGGTTCAAACACTATTTAATATCTTAATTTTCCTGATGGCCTGTAGGGACACATGGGTTATTCCTGCTATGAACATTAAACCCATTTTAAACCGCTGTGGATAATTGCACCAGATGGTTCTGACCATAGAACAGTGTCCTCACGTTGTCAGAATTTTGAGAGGAAAATAGTTATTTTGTCTGGATAGTCCCAAAACCGATCCCTCTGCTTATAAATTATTTCCTGTGTTTGCTTGCAGTAGCTATATGAACCAGGAGAAAGCAGGGCTCTGATGTTTCCCCATTTAGGGAGCTCGATCCACACAGAAATGTCTGTCGGAAGAGTTCCAAAACCGCTGACTAGGTCAGTTTGTCTAAGGACCTTTCATCAGAGGTTAAAGCCACGTTTTTTTTGCAGAATCCAGAACATAAGTTTTCATGGAGGTGCCAAAAGGCACATACTGTAGATTCCAGAGAGTTCATCTCGTATTTGTGTGTCAAAACTCGATGTAGAAACCGTTTTATTCCAGGTATTTGTAAAAAATCCATTGACTCCAGTGTCGCGTCCGTGCATAGATCAAATTGAAATGTGTTTTTCTTTAGAATTGATGTCACGGGACAATCCTGAACAAAGCTAGCCGTAAAATATACTGTCTGCCACCTGTTCTGGTGTGAGTCAGATGCCAGTTCTAACCCCACCTGTTCTGGTGTGGGTCAGATGCCAGTTCTAACCCCACCTGTTCTGGTGTGGGTCAGATGCCAGTTCTAACCCCACCTGTTCTGGTGTGGGTCAAATGCCAGTTCTAACCCCACCTGCTGTGCAGCTCACGCTTGGCACTCTATTGGTGGGACTCCTGGCAGTCTATTGGTGGGAATCCTGGCACTCTATTGGTGGGACTCCTGGCAGTCTATTGGTTGGACTCCTGGCACTCTATTGGCGGGACTTCTGGCACTCTATTGGTGGGACTCCTGGCCCTTTATTGGTAGGACTTCTGGCACTCTATTGGCGGGACTCCTGGCAGTCTATTGGTGGGACTCCTGGCACTCTATTGGTGGGACTCCTGGCAGTCTATTGGTTGGACTCCTGGCACTCTATTGGCGGGACTTCTGGCACTCTATTGGTGGGACTCCTGGCCCTTTATTGGTAGGACTTCTGGCACTCTATTGGCGGGACTTCTGGCACTCTATTGGTGGGACTCCTGGCACTCTTTTGGCGGGACTTCTGGCACTCTATTGGCGGGACTTCTGGCACTCTATTGGTGGGACTCCTGGCCCTTTATTGGTAGGACTTCTGGCACTCTATTGGTGGGACTCCTGGCCCTTTATTGGTAGGACTTCTGGCACTACGTTCCCTGTGCAACAAGATCGGATCAGCAATGGTCTCTCGTGTGGCACCAATCACAGTAAATAGAGGCTGTTTGAATTAATAAATATGAGCATAATTTCATTTACTATCATTCCCCAGTGTGGATCTCGGTCAGGTCTCCAGGACCTGGTTTGAAGTTCTTAGCGGACCCAGTCTAGCATATTAAAATAGCAACCCTATTTTTGTTTAGTTGGGTTTTTTTTGTGGTACTTTTTTTGTCCATTGTCCTGGTGTGAAACCCAGGTTTTATTTCTGTACTGTAGATAAAGATTACAGCCGCAGTCACCTGGTGTTGACCGTTCCCAAGGCAGGGTTTTGTTCCTTCCCCAGTGAACTAGAGTGCTATAGGGCTGTTCCTTCCCCAGTGAACTAAGGTGCTATAGGGCTGATCCTTCCACAGTGAACTAGAGTGCTATAGAGCTGTTTGTTCCCCAGTGAACTGGAGTGCTATAGGGCTGTGTCTTCCCTAGTGAACTGGGGTGCTATAGAGCTGTTTGTTCCCCAGTGAACTAGAGTGCTATAGAGCTGTTCCTTCAGTAAAGGCACTGCCAACTCAGAGGCACACCAGTTTCTCTTGACTATCCAGAGGAAGTAACAGGACCAGCATGCCACAGTTGCAGCTGGCCATCGGTCTTTGGGATAATGTGCCTGGGCATCGGCCCTTGTGATAATGTGTCTGGGCATCAGTTCTTGTGATAATGTGTCTGGGCATCAGTTCTTGTGATAATGTGTCTGGGCATCAGTTCTTGTGATAATGTGTCTGGGCATCAGTTCTTGTGATAATGTGTCTGGGCATCAGTTCTTGTGATAATGTGTCTGGGCATCAGTTCTTGTCATAATGTGTCTAGGCATCAGACCTTGTGATAATGTGTCTGGGCACCAGTTCTTGTGATAATGTGTCTGGGCATCAGGGTAGATGTGGCATGATCTCACCCAGAACTTCCTGTTCAATGTAGCTCCAATGTAGCTCAGTGGGGCAGGGCGTCTCTTGGGGGCGTCTCTTGGGGGCGTCTCTTGGGGG
>JACXGK010014895.1:0-11041 GCA_016801125.1 Novumbra hubbsi | reverse complement strand
CAACAAGCCAGGCTCCTCTATGTGTTCAGTTACTGCCAGAGACCCAGACTGGAGACAGAACGGCACAGTGGTCTATTCTCTATTGTCCAGTGAGGTCAACGGTGTTCTGGTGTCCTCCTTTTTATCCATTAACGGAGACACTGGGGTGATCCATGCTGTGAGGGCATTTGATTATGAACAGTTTAGGAGCTTCAAAGTCTACGTTGTAGCCAGAGACAATGGTTTCCCTCCCCTCAGTAGTAACGTGACTGTGAGTGTCTTCATAACAGATGAGAATGATAACTCTCCCCAGATATTATATCCTGCTCCAGCAGGAAACACCTTGATGACTGAGATGGTCCCCAAAAATGCTCTGGCCGGCTCACTGGTTTCCAAAGTGATTGCTGTAGATGCTGACTCTGGACAGAATGCGTGGCTTTCATATCAGATTATAAAATCGACTGATCCAGGACTTTTCACTATTGGTCTCCACAGTGGAGAGATCAGGGCACAGCGGGACATTACTGAATCTGACAGTATGAAGCAGAACCTTGTTATATCAGTGAAAGACAATGGACAGCCCTCTCTCTCTACAACCTGTGATGTATATTTACTCATATCAGACAACTTGGCTGAAGTTCCAAAACTAAAGGACATGGCGTATGAGGATGGTTCTAAACTAACTTCCTATTTGATTATTGCACTGGTTTCCGTCTCAACATTTTTCCTGACTTTCATTATTCTCATTCTGGCTGTGAAGTTCTGTCGTAGTAGAAAGCCTAGAATGTTGTTTGATGGAGCAGTGGCCATTCCCAGCGCTTATTTCCCTCCCAACTATGCAGAGGTGGATGGAACTGGAACCCTGCGTAGTTCTTACAATTATGACACTTACCTGACAACCGGTTCACGTACCAGTGACTTTAAGTTTGTGGGATCTTACAATGACGGCACGCTGCCTGATGATCTTACTTTGCAGAGGAGCCAAAATGTTCTTTCTGGAGAAAATATAATCACTTTCAACACATTGGACAAATCTGAGGTGAGATTTTTTTGGCATATTGAAAAACCTAAAATGTTTTTTTATTGTATTGTGCTTAGTGTGTGTAAGGCACATGCCTTATGAAGCTGTCTATCTGTTGGGTGCTTGCTTATTTTTGTCGTTTTATATGTTAACTTCGTATTGGATATCCCACCTGTTTTCAGCAATGGCTGTATCTTTTATAATTTCAATGATAGTCATATTGGAAACGTTTCAACTCTTTTAGATACTTCAACATGGCTTCTTGTCAGAAAGACATTTTTCTTTACTAATATTCTGAGGATTCATTTAAAATATTTTCACATTCCAATATGACCTATTAGGCAACAGCAACAACATGCAGGCCAATTTCAGCAAATTGCACATCACTTTTTACTGTACTTAACCTGATTCTCCATGTAACAAGTTAAAAAGTAACCTAGTGTGTAAGAGATTTTTTAAAACATTGAGTTCTTTGTAATGCATATATTTGTGCCACAATGAAATGTGAAAAGATTTACAGAACATTACATTTAGAATCTTAGGTGTTGCTTCTTCTCATCAGTATCCTTTATAGATGTCGGCCTAGACAGATAATTGTAGTAAAATGTTGAATTTGGTAACACATACACGTTTCACCTGGGACAGCAAACAGTTTGAAGATATTGTTTTCATCACTAAACAAAAAACTTGTATAGGTTCAGTGTAATCAAATGTATAAATCTGATGACAATTTGGGATGACATCCTTTGCCAGTGTTATAATGAAGGTTACATTTGTCAGTGACAATGCCGCATTCAAGTTTCATATGCAGCTACATATAGTTACTGGATTATCTTGCGTCCTTTTGTACTATTTAATTAGGTCCTTTAAGCTATTTGTTTGTATGTATCTGTCTAGAAAGAACTGCAAAATACACATAAGAGAGTTTCTTCTAGTCAGTAAATTAATATACTGGTATGCTACTGAATATTTTTATAGTAACATTTAGTGCATGTAGTCAGTAACCATTGCATTGTAGAATACTTAAATTATTAGGTTCACATCTTGGAATTACATACACACCATTCTCCATATCTGATGAATTAACTTTAGCAATAGTTCAGCACCAAGACGATGGACAGCGACACAGAGAAGATTGCTTACCGATGTAACAAAGTCACCGCTTGCAGATCTTGAAACACGTTTTCCACTAATACTTAGGTACTTAAGTATATATATTTGCGTTGATACTGTATGTTTAAAATGTAAAAATGCAATGTAATTTTGGCTTCTTATTTTTAACATTCAAGTAAACACTTGATTTGGAAACAGTTTAAATGGTATGTGAGCATTTCGTTTACAAAATATCAAAGGCTGAATTAAAACAGATTATTGTAGTTTATAGCAAATACTCTAAGTGTCGCTGTTCACTACAAATTTAATGTCAGGCACGTATCCCCACCCAGTTTACGCAAAGGGAAAAGATTTTTAGGCTAGTCTAGTGAGTGTGACAACATCGTCTTGATTAGACACAGGCTTAGTTAGCGTTTACGCAGGTTATTTGCCAGTTTTACGGATTATTGTTTTATTTTGTGGTTAAATAACTATATCCACATACCGTTTTGGTGTACTTGTGCCATTAGAGAAAATGGATTGCATGGGATTACCATTGTCTGTAGGCCTGCGTAGTCAGATATTCTTTATTTTCGTGTTGGCCACTAGCCATGGAGATATGAGCTATTCAACTCCGGAGGAGATGAAACGTGGATCTGTGATCGGGAATATAGCCCAAGACCTGAGGCTGGATTCAAGAACATTTTCATCTCGCAAGGCTCGTTTAGATATGGATGGCAGTCGTCAACGGTACTGTAACATTAATCTGAATACCGGAGATTTAGTTGTCGATAAAACCATAGACCGAGAGGAGCTGTGTGGACCGAGGCTCTCCTGTACCTTAAAATTCGAGCTCGTGTTAGAGAATCCTTTGGTACTGCATCGAATAACCGTGCAAATTCAAGATATAAACGACAACTCACCTACGTTTTCTAATGATCGAATACAACTGGAAATCAGGGAATCAGCGGATCGAGGAACACGCTTTCTTCTTAGCGAAGCCCATGATGCGGATATCGGACTTAATGCAGTTCAAAAATATTCACTCGAAAGAAACGACCATTTTATTTTAGGTGTTCATACGAACCCAGACGGAGGCAAATACAGTGAGTTGGTTTTAGAGAAAGAGTTAGATCGAGAATTACAACAGGAGGTGACATTGTTACTTACCGCAGTTGATGGTGGAACTCCACAGAGATCTGGTACGGTAGTTGTACACGTCAATGTTCTAGATGCCAACGATAATAAACCAGTGTTTAGTCAGAATGTATATAAGGTCAGTATACCTGAAAACTGTCCTTTAGGTACTATAGTAAGTACAGTGACCGCTATTGATGCAGACGAGGGTCCCAATGGCCATGTGAACTATGAAATAAGTCGTATAAGTAGCAAAGCAGGAAAACTGTTTTCTATAAATGAGACAACAGGAGTAATACAAGTAATCAGACCCATAGATTTTGAAGAGGAAACTTATTATGAAATGAGCATCCAAGCAAAGGATGGGTTAGGGTCAGCTTCAAATTGTAAAGTTATTATTGAAATAACTGATGTGAATGATAATGCACCGATTATATTTCTCAAATCTCTGTCCAATCCCATCCCTGAGAACGTCTTACCGGGAACAGAGGTGGGGATCATTAATGTCCAGGATATTGACTCTGAGGAAAATAGACAGGTCCGTTGTTCCATTCAACAAAACGTTCCTTTTAGACTAAACCCCTCAATCAAAAACTATTATTCTCTGGTAACAACTAGTGATCTAGACCGAGAGATAATATCAGATTATAACATAACTATCACTGCCACTGACGAGGGTTCTCCACCCTTATCCTCCATAAAGACTATTCATTTATCTGTGTCTGACGTGAATGACAACCCACCTGTGTTTGAAGAACAATCCTACAGCGCCTATGTGAGTGAAAACAACAAGCCAGGCTCCTCTATGTGTTCAGTTACTGCCAGAGACCCAGACTGGAGACAGAACGGCACGGTGGTCTATTCTCTATTGTCCAGTGAGGTCAACGGTGTTCTGGTGTCCTCCTTTTTATCCATTAACGGAGACACTGGGGTGATCCATGCTGTGAGGGCATTTGATTATGAGCAGTATAGGAGCTTCAAAGTCCACGTTGTAGCCAGAGACAATGGTTCTCCTCCACTCAGTAGTAACGTGACTGTGAGTGTCTTCATAACAGATGAGAATGACAACTCTCCCCAGATATTATATCCTGCTCCAGCAGGAAACTCCTTGATGACTGAGATGGTTCCTAAAAATGCTCTGGCCGGCTCACTGGTTTCCAAGGTGATAGCTGTGGATGCTGACTCTGGACAGAACGCGTGGCTTTCATATCAGATTGTGAAATCGACTGATCCAGGACTTTTCAATATTGGTCTCCACAGTGGAGAAATCAGGGCACAACGGGACATCACTGAAACTGACAGTATGAAGCAGAACCTTGTTATATCAGTGAAAGATAACGGACAGCCCTCTCTCTCTACAACCTGTGATGTATATTTACTCATATCAGACAACTTGGCTGAAGTTCCAGAACTGAAAGACATGGCATATGAGGATGGTTCAAAACTAACTTCCTATTTGATTATTGCACTGGTCTCTGTCTCCACCTTTTTCCTGACTTTCATTATTCTCATTCTGGCTGTGAAGTTCTGTCGTAGTAGAAAGCCTAGAATGTTGTTTGATGGAGCAGTGGCCATTCCCAGCGCTTATTTCCCTCCCAACTATGCAGAGGTGGATGGAACTGGAACCCTGCGTAGTTCTTACAATTATGACACTTACCTGACAACAGGTTCACGTACCAGTGACTTTAAGTTTGTCGGATCTTACAATGACGGCACGATGCAATCTGATTTTACCTTGAAGAAAACTAAAGTTAAACATTTGGAAAGTATAATCTCTCTTCAGGATTCAACCGATATTGAGGTGAGATAAGACTTCTATTTTGATCTATATATATATTTCTTTTATTATGAAGATATGCATTACACACATTTCGGTTTGATCACTTTTTTAGACACCCCAAACATTTTATAAGACTAAAGGGATGGTCCATTGTAAAACTGTTAAGCCGTTGTCCAAGAAATATTTACATACTTCAGTTGGTAAGAGATTACAATAAATATGTTTACGACAGTACAGAGTCCAATATCTACAGATATACACTGCTCTAAAAAATGAAGGGAACATTTAAATCACACCTCAACTTAATATCCTCCTGAGACCCAGCCTTTTATTTTTGTCCTCTGTAGAGGACTCTTTTTCATTATTATGAAGTTCTGGGTACTGACGTCCAGTACAGACAACATATTATATGAACCAAATTAATATTTCAACCCCCCCCAGAATGTGTTTAAGTTGTTATTATAATTCCAAACAATTTGACTATAAATGCATATATATATATATATATATATATATATATAACACATCTGAGCAACATTTTTTCCACTGGGTCTCAGGCGGTTAAATTAAAGATCAAAATCCTTACAGTAAATTGTGTAATTAATTGAGAACAAATTGCGTAACAACAGTCAATGGAACCCAAAATCTTCAAACCATAGTGGGCTGGATTCAAAATCTAAGGAAACAATTGAAATCTCAGGCATTTCCAACAACTGTCATCACGGCAACTCATAATTTGACTCAGTAGGGTTTTTGGCCCCCAAGTGCCTGTATGCACTCCCTACAACGTCTGGGCATGCTCCTGATGAGAAACTCTTCCCATGCACTGAATACACAACATCCCAGAGGATCTCAAATGGATTCAGGTCTGTGAGGGCCAGTCAATGGCATCATTGCCTTCATCATCTAGGATATGCCAACTGACTCTGGCCTCACCAGTTTCATGTCTGTAGATGGATATGAGGATTTTATCCCGATACCAAACAGCAGTCATGGTACCATGGGCAAACTCATGGAGGTTTGTGCGACCCTCCAAGGACATTCCTCCCAAGACCAACACTGAACCACCGGCAAACTGGTCATGCTGGATATTGTTGCAGGCAGCACAACGTTCTCTGCATCTCCAGACTCTTTCACATCTGTCACATGTGCTCAGTGTGAACCTGCTGTCATCTGTGAAGAGAACGTGGCGCCAGTGGAGGACCTGCCACTTCTGCTGTTCTCTGGCGAACGCCAATAGAGCTGCATTGTGCTGGGCTGTGAACACAGGTCCCACTAGATTGATTTTGGCCCTCATTGCCAACTTTATGGAGTCTGTTTCTGACAGTTTGGTCAGAAACATGCACACCAGTAGCCCGCTGGAGGTCATTTTGTAGACTATGCTCGTATTACGGCCCATCTCCTGGAATCTTCTCCATGTGTTTGAGACTGTACTGGGCGACACAGCATACATTTGTGCGACAGCACGTATGGATGTGCCATTCTGGAGAAGCTGGACTGCCTGTGCACCTCATGCTACCAGTAGTGACAAGGACACTCGCAAAATGCACAAGAGAAGAATCAATTAGGAAGCATAAGGAGAGCAATTGTCTGCGGCCACCACCTCGAAAACCATTCCCTTTTTGGGAGGTTGTCTTGCTGTTGCCTCTCCAGTGCACCTGTTGTAACTTTAAGTTGCACCAAAACAGATGACTGCAATTCACAGTCACTTATGCATCCTAATTGGATGGATTGATATCCCTGAAGTTTAAGTGAATTGGATATTGTGATGATTATGTGTTCCCTTATTTTTCGGAAATAGTGTATTTTCCTGAAGTGTTGATTGCTATTAACTGCTCTTCAATAGTTTTTTTTATATTTAAAAAAAAAAGGGTTTAAACAACATGGCCTATCCTCTTTTCCTAAACTACCTTGACAATGCTTTGGTTCTGTTGCTTCTGAATATAATACTTTGCTAAGATGTTTATACTGTATTGTTTTATAGTTTTTCACTGACTGAAAGGTTTTTATTGTATTAGCCATCCCAAATAATGCCAGCCTCATCTGTAAAACAATGAAATACTGATGAATATATATATATATATATATATATATATATATATACAGTAAACCACAGCATATGCATAACTGGACAAATGCCGCAGCTGGTTTCAGATATAAGATGATACACTATTACCAGAATATGAAATGTACATCTGAGATTACAGTCACAGAATATTTGGATTATTTTGTGTGCTCTTTAATATATATTCAATATTGCGTTTTTGTTAAGTTTTAATAAATAGGTCTAGACAAAAATGGCCTATCATGTTATCCTACCCTACACTGACGTTTTTCAGATGATTCTAATTTCAAGATTTTCTTAGATCGCTAGACTGTAATTTATTTATATTTTTGATTGACTAAAAGGTTTTTTACTATCTGACCCATAGCCACACCCTTTTTATGGATATTTGGGCAGGTAATCTACTGTCAATTGCTTTCATTGAATTGTCAATAAGGTAGAGGGTTTAGAGCCATTTGCAATGCCTTGTGGATCTACATTTTGCTGCAGTAAAGTTAGATCTTGAAATGGATTCAATAGGATTTGTATCCTGTATTGATATACAAAATCTACTTGTCTTTAACTCCTTCCCCGACATGTGAACAATGGTTACTGCTTGTGAATGGCTCCACCATTTTAAAGTTGTCAAATTGGTGGAACTTCACTGACGGATCGCTCTTTATGACCTAGTTAATCATATGATCACCCAACAGGCTTATCAAGAGGGATTATTGACTTCCTTGTATTTCATTATGCCGACAATCTTATCCAGAACTCATAAAATAGATCAAGAAGGAGTGCATTCATTTTCTTATTTGTTTTTGTACCGGCCTGTTGTGGGAATCAAGCACACAACAATTGCTCTTTCAATGCTTTACCAGCTGAGCTACATGGAAATCTATTCAATTAATCAACTTGTAAACAACAAAATGTACTACTTCAAAATGGAGGGACCAAAGGCTGCTGTTACTCATGTTCAGGCTTATTCAGTTTTCACCACTTCATTGTAATCAGCTGGATGGGTCTTCCAAAGTCATTGGCTGATCCATCTTGATTTCCCTGTTGGAGTCATGTCTAAACATGTTATTTGGAGAGATTAACGAGCTGTAAATGAGATCATGTTTCAGTAGCAAACATCCGAAGAAGCCCAGGGCCCAGTTCAATATCCAATATGCTCTATTATGACAGTCTTATACAGGGTCTGTAATGGTAGGCTACTAAATAAGTGAAATGCAGAGCATTTAGCCAAGATGTTTAAGTTCAGTAATCGTTGTAGTGTTGAAAACAAAAACGAGTAGGTAAGCATCTTTAAATAAAAAACATGCCCAATTCCAATTCTGATTAATCTATGTTAGCAATGTTTCAGCACCAATGCGATGGACAGCGACACCTAGCAAGGAGTAGTACCACAACTACAAGTCTTTGAAATGAAAAATTGAATTCAACGCAGTTTATTGTAGTGTATAGCAAATACTCTAAGTGTCGCTGTTGACTACACTTTTGCTGTTACGCACATCTCTCCACCCAGTTTACGCAAAGAAGGAGGATAGTCAGTTTAGCCTGGTGAGTGTGACACCCCGTAGTCTTGATTTGACACAGGCTTAGTTAGCGTTTATGCTGCTTATTTTCCTTTTAACGGATTCGTGTTTCAATTGTGGTTAACTAACTACATCCACGTTAGTTTTTTATGTGCTTGTGCCGTTGGGTAGAATGGAGTGCATAGGATTACCATTGTCTGTATGCCTGCGTAGTCAGATACTCCTCATTTTCGTTGTGGCCACTAGCAACGGAGATATGAGCTATTCTATTCCGGAGGAGATGAAACGTGGATCTGTGATCGGGGATATTGCCAAAGATCTGGGAGTGAATGCTAGAACATTTTCATCGCGCAAGAGCCGTTTAGATATTGATGGTAGCCGTCAACGTTACTGTGACATTAATCTGAATACCGGAGAAATAGTAGTAGCTGAAACAATAGACCGAGAGGAACTGTGTGGATCGAGGGTTTCCTGTATCTTAAAATACGAGCTAGTTTTGGAAAACCCTCTTGAATTACATCGCATTACAGTACAAATTCAAGATATAAACGACAACTCACCTACGTTTTCTAATGATCGAATACAACTGGAAATCAGGGAATCAGCGGATCGAGGAACACGCTTTCTTCTTAGCGAAGCCCATGATGCGGATATCGGACTTAACGCTGTTCAAAAATATTCACTCGAAAGAAACGACCATTTTGTTTTAGGTGTCCATACGAACCCAGACGGAGGCAAATACAGTGAGTTGGTTTTAGAGAAGGAGTTAGATCGAGAACAACAACAGGAGGTGACATTGTTACTTACCGCAGTTGATGGTGGAACTCCACAGAGATCTGGGTCGGTAGTTGTACACGTCACTGTTCTAGATGCCAACGATAATAAACCAGTGTTTAGTCAGAATGTATATAAGGTCAGTATACCTGAAAACTGTCCTTTAGGTACTATAGTAAGTAAAGTGACCGCTATTGATGCAGACGAGGGACCCAATGGCCATGTGACCTATGAAATTAGTCGTATAAGTAGCAAAGCAGGAAAACTGTTTTCTATAAATGAGACAACGGGAGTAATAAAAGTAATCAATCCCATAGATTTTGAAAAGGACACTTATTATGAAATGAGCGTGCAAGCAAAAGATGGGTTAGGGTCAGCATCAAATTGTAAAGTTATTATTGAAATTACTGATGTGAATGATAATGCACCAATTATATTTATCAAATCTCTGTCCAATCCCATCCCTGAGAACGTGTCACCTGGTACTGAGGTGGGCATCATTAATGTCCAGGATAAAGACTCTGAGGGAAATAGACAGGTCCGCTGTTCCATTCAACAAAACGTTCCTTTTAGACTAAACCCCTCAATCAAAAACTATTATTCTCTGGTAACAACTAGTGAACTAGACCGAGAGATAATATCAGATTATAACATAACTATCACTGCCACTGACGAGGGTTCTCCACCTTTATCCTCCTTAAAGACTATTCATTTATCTGTGTCTGACGTGAATGACAACCCACCTGTGTTTGAAGAACAATCCTACAGCGCCTATGTGAGTGAAAACAACAAGCCAGGCTCCTCTATGTGTTCAGTTACTGCCAGAGACCCAGACTGGAGACAGAACGGCACAGTGGTCTATTCTCTATTGTCCAGTGAGGTCCACGGTGTTCTGGTGTCCTCCTTTTTATCCATTAACGGAGACACTGGGGTGATCCATGCTGTGAGGGCATTTGATTATGAACAGTTTAGGGGCTTCAAAGTCCACGTTGTAGCCAGAGACAATGGTTCTCCTCCACTGAGTAGTAACGTGACTGTGAGTGTCTTCATAACAGATGAGAATGATAACTCTCCCCAGATATTATATCCTGCTCCAGCAGGAAACTCCTTGATGACTGAAATGGTCCCCAAATCGGCCCTGGCGGGTTCCTTGGTCTCCAAGGTGATAGCTGTGGATGCTGACTCTGGACAGAACGCGTGGCTTTCATATCAGATTGTAAAATCGACTGATCCAGGACTTTTCACTATTGGTCTCCACAGTGGAGAGATCAGGGCACAACGGGACATTACTGAATCTGACATTATGAAGCAGAACCTTGTTATATCAGTGAAAGATAACGGACAGCCCTCTCTCTCTACAACCTGTGATGTATATTTACTCATATCAGACAACTTGGCTGAAGTTCCAGAACTGAAAGACATGGCATATGAGGATGGTTCTAAACTAACTTCCTATTTGATTATTGCACTGGTTTCCGTCTCAACATTTTTCCTGACTTTCATTATTCTCATTCTGGCTGTGAAGTTCTGTCGTAGTAGAAAGCCTAGAATGTTGTTTGATGGAGCAGTCGCCATTCCCAGCGCTTATTTCCCTCCCAACTATGCAGAGGTGGATGGAACTGGAACCCTGCGTAGTTCTTACAATTATGACACTTACCTGACAACCGGTTCACGTA
>JACXGK010014894.1:0-11043 GCA_016801125.1 Novumbra hubbsi | reverse complement strand
CTCAGTGGTCCTGAAGATGCTTACTCTCTGCATCTTCCCATAACAGGGCTCCATCTCAGTGGTCCTGAAGATGCTTACTCTCTGCATCTTCCCATAACAGGGCTCCATCTCAGTGGTCCTGAAGATGCTTACTCTCTGCATCTTCCCATAACAGGGCTCCATCTCAGTGGTCCTGAAGATGCTTACTCTCTGCATCTTCATTCTCCATTTGGTCTGAAAGAACTGGACTGGTGAAATGTCAACCCTTTTTAAAAACGAAAAAGCAAACAGAATTGGAAGCCACAGTAGAATATAGGACTGCAGCGTTTAGCACAAAGTAGTGGACAGAAGTGGTGTTGCAGGTGACATCCAGGGTTTAATCTCCATGGAAACAGAGGCCAGCCTGTGGTTTTGTTAACGTCACACGGCGGTAAAGCCTTTGGCAAGCCTTATTTGGGGAAGGTGCCCCTGGCTGCTGATCTATGTTCAGTTATCTTTTTGCACCTGAGAAAGCTGAGATGGATAGACTGATCCTAGGTAGGTGGCTATGGACAACTTCTACCTGGAGCCAAGGGGATGGCACTGTGTACAGAGACATATCAATGAAAATGTTTATCTAATTATGACCGAGACCTCGAGAGACAGAATTGCCACCTGTTGTCACCCCTGCTGATGTAAATATAGATAGACTTTATTTTGTTTATAAGAGCCTGTGTAATTTAAAGGTGTACATTTTCTGTATGTTTTCCAAGTTTTGTGGATTGCTTTTTTTGGAAAATAATAAATTGGTTGTTATATTTGTGCCCAGGTTATTTTTCCTTTGTCTGTGTGTGTGTGTATACATCTTTTGCTGCTCAGCAGAAAATACATGTTTGCTGTACCCCACAGAAAAGTAATCAGCCCAGTAATGACCACCGAGTCCTGGTGGAGGTAACCACAGTGACTTTCCAGTGGTTATTCTGTTAACCACCCAGTAGGAACAGGATGCCTTCAGCCACTTAGGATCTGACGTCTGTAGTACATCCTCAGCCGATACTGAAACAAGGAAACTGCTGGTTGGAATACCAGATCAGTTCCAGAACATGATGTATAGCACGGGGATGCCAGACTGGTTGTACAGAGGGTGTGCAGGTATATGCCTAAACGTGACCTAAATCTGCAGACACTCAGCCTTATGGGTTTGACACCTCTGGTATAGAGATCATCTACAAACTCTCTAGTGGAGAAGGTTGGGCTGTGAGGATGTTTGGTAGAGGATATCCTCTGTAGTATAGCCCCCCCCAGGGGTCTTCCCCTCTCAGAGACAAAGACTGGCAGCTCATAAAACATAGGGGGAAAACCCACACAGAGTGGATATTGTTCAAAAACAACAAGTTTGGTTTCCACGCTTGCCTCCGACGTGAACCAACCTGTGGAAAGTACGTGTCAAGTCTTCATTCTCTCACATGCCCCAAAAAATGTATTTCAACATTTTATTAATTGAAAAATTTACTGACAAATGTTAAACGACTCCCCTGCACTCCCCCAGTGTGGAGGATCACGGTCAGATTCACAGTGTTACTTACAGTATTTACAACCTCAGTATCCACTCACCCGTCGTCTCAAGGCTACAGCATCACTGTGGCTGACATCCTGCCCCCAGATCTTTATGACCAGTAACCCGACATTGAAAATCAATCACAAGCATGTAAAAATATCGAGCCAACTTGATTTTACATTATATCTGTACAGGGTTTTCAAGTTAAATCAGTTAAGTACATTCACACACACAAGTTAATTTCAAATGAACTGCAAGCTAACGATTTTGGTATGCATATAGAAAACAAAAAACAGGACAGGTTGAAAACCAATAAATACCCCTTTAAAACATCTTTAGTTTAAAATACTACTCAGGACATAACCCTTCTTTAGCCAGCACATTTTCAGTGCAATGCTGGAATAATAATAAAACCCCAACCCACAGTGCACACTTCAGTTCCTCCAACATAATTAGCGATACAAATGAGGAAACCTGCATTCTTCTTCTTGGGCAACGTCAATAGTTTGAAGAGATTAAAAGCTCAGAAATGGTTTTTTTCCAGTGAAATCATCTACAGCGACTCCAACAATAGCACACAGACCCCTCCCTCGAGGTTGGCTTGCACTTCTAAGATCTGAGAAGACTGGATACGTGTCGGCAAGATGGCAGAAACTCCCTCAAAGCAATCGGAGGCCTAGTATGAGCCCTGTGCATTGTTGTCCACATGTATCCAACACTTTAACGTAACTGTCCAGTAAAAACAGATTTTCTACAACTGTATGTATGCATAGCAAAATGCACAAATCCCACCTCAAACTTTCAATATCACAGAAGGATCACCATACTTCCTATCTGCATGCATCAAAGCTGATATATCCCCTTAAAAACTAAGGGAAAAAGTTTCAAACATAACATCTGCTTGCAATAAAACAAGTGTATAGAGGGGACTGCTAAATAAGAGATCAAATAGTTAGGCAGAATGTTACAGCATGTGTTACTGCAACACTTGACAAAGTAGCATACATAAGGGTACAGTATTAAGGATGCTATTCTATTTGGTTCTGTTTGAACTATGTAAAATATGAACAATTATTTATTTATTGCACACATGGATTCATCTTTCCTGTAACTTGAACCAGAGTAGCTCGCTCTACAAGTCGACAGCAGCAGAGACTACATAAGAATAATCAAATGCCAAAAAAAAGCTTCTTAAAGCTTTTCGCAGATTTTAAGGCAAAGTATTTAAGATTCTGAAATGGTCCGATTTCCACTGTAGTTTGCCGTTTGGTAACGCTGGACAGTTACTTTAAAATCAACAGAAGTGATCCAAAGGTAGAATAAGGGAACAGTTTACAATCAGCCCTTTAGTCAAGCCGTAACTTGTAGTTCAGTTGAATAGAACCACACAGACCACCTGAGACACTATCAGCAGCACACAAATGTTTGGAACAGTCGGATAAAAATATGCAATGTACCACACAAACGCCTGTCACTCATGTAGAATAAGAATTCACTTGGCATAGTAATGGAATTTCTATCTTGAAGATGTTGGAATGTTTTGCAGTTGAATATAGCCGGGGAGTCTTTTGGAGCCTGAAGCACAACCATAACCTCCAGTCTTGGATTTCCACCACCTCCTCTTACTTCTACTCATTCCATCAATCTAAAGTGGCTTCTCTAACAACACTCATCTGAAAACAACATACGAAAGCAGATGGTTTCATTTCCATTCATCCATTTGATTCACATTATGCCGACGAAGGAGACGAGAAAAGTAACTCACTTGAAGACTATTGAGATGCAACCAAACATGAGAAAACAGCTTTAATCTCACTAAAATGTTACGGTCAACTCCAAATAAACACCTTCACACATGTACACCTACGATAAAAAGATATTCATTGCACACTTTAAATAAGCCCTTGTCCCCTTCATTTCAACCCAGTGCCGTCTGGCTAACATTGCATTAAGCACGTTGTGACTCACCTAAAGCATTGTCTTGTGTCCATAGCGGTTTTAAAACCCTGCTACATGAGACAGGACAAGACCATCGATTTAGGGAAAAACAAAAGGTTCCCACAAGTTCCACTCACCCATAAAACCCTAACACAGCTGACAAATGTTTTGGAATGTTCCACATGAAAAACAACTAGAATATAGAATGGACAACCGCTTAAAAGAAGTCTGAGCCCTCCCCATTCTGTACGTTGCATTTCGATCTGCTGTTATTGTGCGTGTTCTGCTAAACACCACACTCACATCGTCAAAAACCCCTGGTCCTGGAGTGGGACATGTAGACATTTTTCTAGCCCGGAACTGACACACACGACTGACCTAACCAGGATTATAGATGATCATACCAGAATCATGCCGCTAAGTGTGGGTACAGTAGCTTTCTAGAATAATCCGTGGTGACCAAGTCAGGCCGTAGGGGTAGTGACAAGCGCCTGGTGACTCAGCTCTGTGGCACAACAGGACTGTTAGTGATTGACAGGGAATGACTCGGTTAAGGCTGGTGCACCAGTGTCACGGTCTGCTGAATGATTCACATCACCTGCTCCGTCCTCAGGTGAATTATTAAACCAATCAGTAACAGGAGACAACCAGCGGAGGGCAGGGGTCAGTGGGTTCTGACTCCGCCCAGCGGGCATGGATGACGGGAGAGGCGTGGATGACATCATAATACTTCTCTCACTAGTCTCCCTTTACGTGGTGACCGAGCCCCTCACATGAGAGGAAGAAGAGTTAAACTCAGATAAACCTGGATGCATTGAATAAGTCAAAGTCTAGGTCCAGTAGAGTGGCCTAGCCTGGAGCTTTGCTGCATGGGTGGGATTCATCACCCAGCGAAATGCGTTTGGTGATACAAGTCAGAGAAACAGCAGCAGCCTCGGTGTGGACTTCATCGTGGTCACTTCCATGTCGATAAACTTCAGACCAAAGCATGTGGTCCTCAACCCTGTCACCTGAGGGGGGGGGGGCTGAGGTTGGGATTTTCCGAGTGGAAAGTTTAACAGAGCAAGTCACTATAACCATAAAAGCTAAACAAGTGGAAGCAAGACTGAAAGGGGGAACGGAGCCCTGGTTTAAAGTTTAGCATCAATGACGCAAACCTGCGTCTGCCCACGTGACCCCTTCACTACAAGGCCACTAAACCCTCGCCGTTTTAACCCCCAGCCACTTTGTGTACATCTCAATTGGATTCCAGATTAGTGCAACGAACAAGAGGGTTGACCATGGCCGCTGTCTTTCCCACCTCCATGAACCTTTCACCATCCACCAGGAAAACAGACCCGGAAGTCAACAAACGCTACTGTCCCAGAATCCCGCCTGGGTCAATCAATTCCTCTGAAAAATAAATAGATAAATAAAGCAACAACATGGAACCAGGATCCTTGTAGGAATCCAGATGAGCTTGAATGTTTAGACGAAGCTGGACTGAGTTGGAGGACTGACGTGGTAACTGCGACTGTGGCGTGGGGGCAGAGGCTGTGGTTCCTCCACCCTCGGCCCCCTTAATGTCACCTCCTCCGTCCCCACCCCTCAATCCACCCGTCAGCCCCAGGGCCCCGAGTGGGGGGTTCCTGTCCCATGACCTGGATTTGAACATTTATTTAAAGCGGTTTGCTAAGTCTGAATTTGATTAAGAATGTAACCCAATTGTCTGAGGATGGTGCTGGTCCGTCAGTAGGAAACCAGTCGCTATGATAAGGAAGCTTTAAATAAAAGTGGAAATTCAGGTGGAAAAGGGCCCTAAGGATCCATGCTCCAAGTGCATCTGCTCCACCGGTCAGGCACCAGTGGTGGGGTCTCCTCCTGGCCTCCTCCTGGCCTCCTCTCATTCCGGAATCTGAAGGGCCATCACTGCAGGCTTGGTCTTGAAGTACTGGTTGAAACGCAGCACAGCATAGCTGAAGAAGAGGAAAGGGTTGGGGGGAGAATGTGTGGGAGGGAGGGAGTGAGGAGAGGTGTTGAAGGAGAGTTAAACACCCAGTCTGACTTAATGAGAGCACCAACTATCCAATAGCAGCCCTGACAAAAGCCCAGACGACTCCCATTGAATGGCGGCTAAACAGTCAGAGTGATATAGAATTCTGTCATCACTGCAGGACCGATTGGGTTTCAGTCCAACAACCTGCCGGCGGGTCAGCTTCACCTCGGAAGGCTCCTGAGTGCGGCACGGCTCCTCTCTGCCTTAAAGTCCCTTTCCCTTTCTAATGAGGGGTGTGTGTGTGTGTGCAGGGAAAGTTCTGCTGGCCTGTCTTCCAGTCAGTCCCCTTCAGTCCCATCCCCCCTCCCTCCCCCAGACAGGCCCAGCAGCTCCAAAGTGGACCAAAACACGGGTACACTCACCCCAGAAAGTGGACCAAAACACGGGTACACTCACCCCAGAAAGTCAAAGTGGATGGAGGAGTACTTGGCTTGGATCAGGGCCCAGAAGCCCCAGAAGAAGTGTGATGCCTAGAAAGGTCAAAGATAAGACGGGTCCAAACATAAAGCCCCCATTCCAGTGTTAAACATGTGTGTGTGTGTGTGTTTGAGATGACAGCAGTGTTCCTCACCAGGGCAAACTTGTTGACCTGTACGTAGAGGGTCTCTAGTTCTCTGTCGCTGACCTCTGCCCCTTTCTGGGTGGCTAGTTTATATGCCTGTAGATACACACGCAGCCACTGCAGTTGCATGTCACGGCTAGGATACAGACCATAGTCCAGCTCACTCATACCTGAGAACACACAGGTTAAACATGTACGCAGGTTAAACATGTACCCAGGTTAGACATGTACCCAAGTTAAACATGTACAGAGGTTAAACTGGTACACATATTACCACACACACCCCCACAAGTTAACACAGGCACACTCAGTAACTCATGACCTGGCCACGCCCATAACCCAGGTATCTCTTTGTACCTGCAAACTCATTGAAGTGGTTCCCAATGTCAAAGGCCTGGTAGTTGTAGCTGGAGTATTCATAGTCTATGAACCGGACATGACCTGGAGAGGACCAGACAATTAGCAACACATGGAGGATGACATAAGGGAATGGTGCTGTGGATGACGCTGCGGATGACGCCCTGTCTCACCCTCTTTGTCATTGTGGATGATGTTCTTGCAGAGCAGGTCATTATGACAGAGCACTACGGGAGAGCCCAGCTGAGACAGGTGCTCCTGCATCCAGGCCATCTCCTCCGCCAACACCGCCTGGCTGGGCACCTCCTGCTGGATCCTGGAGGAACACCACGTTCACAGCTAATGAAACCCTTGAGTACACTTGACATGCTGAATTCCCCAGGGATCAGTTCTCGGACCGCTTCTCATCAATCTCTATATGCTACCTCTGGGCCAAATTCTACAGAACAACAACATCAACTACCATAGCTACGCAGATGATACTCAAATATATATATGGCTCTCGAACCATCGGACCATAGCTCAATAGACGCATTGTGTCCCTGCATAGAACAGGTAAATACCTGGATGAACCAACATTTTCTACAATTAAACCAAGATAAAACAGAGATCATTGTATTTGGCAACACAAACAACAGAACAAGTATTACTAAAGAGCTTGATTCTCGGGCCCTAAAGACCAGAGACCAAGTGCGTAATCTTGGTGTTCTAATAGACTCTGACATCACGTTCTCCAGTCAAATCAAAACGGTCACCAAAACAGCAAATCAACTTAAAAATATAGCTAGAATCAAGGGCATGCTGTCCCGCAAAGACCAAGAAAAGCTTATCCATGCTTTTATCTCTAGTAGAGTTGACTAATGTAATGGGCTTTTAACTGGACTTCCTAAAAAGACTATAAAAAAGCTGCAGCTCATTCAAAACGCTGCAGCAAGAATGCTAACCGGGACCAAGAGAACAGAACACATTACTCCGATTCTTAAATATTTGCATTGGCTTCTAGTCAGTTATAGAATAGATTTTAAGGGGATGCTTTTAGTCTACAAATCACTGAATGGTTTAGGGCCTGAATACTGAAAACTCATGTTTTCACGTGCCTATGACTGCGGGCCTGACCACAAAATGTGAGCTATAGCTTTAATAGATACTTTGAAAGCAAAATGGAAACCCTATACCAGACTTTCATTTTCATTATCGTTTTAAAATCCTTCTCAATTTTCTTTTAAAATGTTATCTCTATTTCTTTTTTATTTGAATCTGTACATGTTAAATTGATCCATGTCTGTTTTAATCAATCTGTTAAAATTGTGACCGAAAAGTGGGAAGATGTCTAAACAAGAGGTTGAATTGTGGAGTCGGTTTGTAAAACGCGTACTCGTACTAAGTGTGAATATAAGTAAGATCGCAATGCAATGAGTGTATGAGTGTATTATTGTGAATACACTGGGATGTAAGTGGGCGCGCTGCATCGTGTGAATGATCTAGAGGACATGTTCTAGATAGACTGTTAGTTATAAAATTTTATTTCTCTTCTAATTCATTTTAATTTCTCTTTTATTTCCCTTTTAATGTCTTGTCTTGTAAAGCACATTGAATTGCTTCTATGTATGAATTGTGCTATATAAATAAACTTGATTGATAGATATTTAGTGGCAGAAACAGGTCTGTTTTTATGTCTGTGTTTTCAAGGTGCTACAACAAACGTAATGAGAAGAGAGTGGAAGTCCCCGTCGTTTTACACAGCCGCTACACGTGGATGGTAAGTGTCCCTGTTCTCAGTATCTCCAAATGCAACACCAAAGCTTATAATGTGTGCAGGGGGACTATTGCTTCTTTCCCCATGTAGTTATTGCTGGTCATTACACCGGTCACCGTAAGGCTCTGGCTGACCAGGGAGATGGATGGGTCTCACTGTGCAGAGGATTCTGATAGCCGTTCAGTGTCATTGATTACAGACTTTAAACTGCAAAGGCGTCCCAGCACTCTGACAGCGTTGCTCCAGTTTGGTCCAATCAGGCAGAGTGGAGAGGAAATGCAGTCCCAGCTAACTAACTGCACACTCCTCGGGTAATGGGCTTAAAAGGCTAATCCAGAATTAGCCTGAAAGGGGGGGGGGGGCATTCTAACTGTGCAATCTTCTTCTTCCATTACTAGTAGAGCAGTTACTGCCAGATCAGTTACTGATACTAGTAAGCTGCCCCCTGGACACCTCACTGTCTTGTGGGCTGGGTAGGAACAACCAAAAGCATCTTTTTGATATTAGTGGCTGAGGCAGAGTTGACTGTTTGTGTGTGTGTGTGTGTGTGTGTGTGTGTGTGTACGAACAGTGGGCAGGCTGACCGAATGCATTAGCGTGCTACGTTACCCAAGTGTTCTGGGCGGGCTAATGAACTGAAAGTGGTACGCAAACATCTGTTATTCCTGTGCATACCTGAGCCTCCCTAATCCACATGTAGCACCGTAGCTGGGATCCCCCCCGAACTCACAGCCACTAACTCACAGCCACTAACTCACAGCCACTAACTCACAGCCACTAACTCACAGCCACTAACTCACAGCCACTAACTCACAGCCACTAACTCACAGCCACTAACTCACAGCCACTAACTCACAGCCACTAACTCACAGCCACTAACTCACAGCCACTACACCGGACTGAACAGAGTAAGGGACAGAGTAATCCAGGCACAAGACCAAAGACCAGACAGGAGGCAGCTGCCAGTAGTATAAACATCACAATGTGATAGACTGTATTGACAAAGAGGAGCCTGTGAATCTGAGCCTGTATGTCAGCCAATAAATACTTTAGGCCGATAGAAATATTTAAAGGTTTGCAAATGAAATTGTAGCCAGTCAAATTGTGCCAACCACACACACAGCGTTAGGATTTCAGCACCACGTTTTCACAAGCAAGCAGAAAGCTGTCAATGTCAAAGGAGCTGTTGGAGGAAACAATGATAACAATAATATAACGTTTATAAAATGAAATTAAAATGGTGCGTTTTACGTATAAACCCGGGTCTTTGTGTACGTTCTTCTAACCTGATATTCGATGCTTGCTCAGTGAACTCTGTGGCAACCAAAGAGAAATATTTCCTCATCTTGATCCACAAGTTGGGTTTAGGGATGCAGCCATTGTGGGCATGTATGGCATGGATACGAGCCATCTCCCTGGAGATCAGTCTGTGGAGGAGAAACATTCAATTGGTTATTTTACTCCACATACCGCATTATAAAGGATTCAACAGTTCAAATGTAATATACACCCGGGAGGAGTCACTGTTGGACTGTACCATGTCCTCACCTGAATAGGGAGGAGTCACTGTTGGACTGTACCATGTCCTCACCTAAATAGGGAGGAGTCACTGTTGGACTGTACCATGTCCTCACCTGAATAGGGAGGAGTCACTGTTGGACTGTACCATGTCCTCACCTGAATAGGGAGGAGTCACTGTTGGACTGTACCATGTCCTCACCTGAATAGGGAGGAGTCACTGTTGGACTGTACCATGTCCTCACCTGAATAGGGAGGAGTAACTATTGGCCTACACCATGTCCTCACCTGAGTAGGGTAGGGTCCCTAACATCCTGTGTTCCAAGGGCATCCCCCTGCATGAACTCGTAGCAGAGGCCGTTCTGGAAGGTGCAGTAGAGGCGGGGAGCACAGCCGTTGGCATGCAGCACCTGGGAGCACAGACAACGATTAGACACCAGCAACCTAAGATGGACCAGGAAGTTACCATTACGTGAGTCAACTTGGCAACCGGTACTATACGTTCTCTGATACATGGTGTCATTTAAATAGGTATTTTATAGGGCAATGTTAGCTTCATTCCGCTTTGTAACCGCAAGCTCTGAAGTTTCAGTGTGAACAGCAAAGGGTGTGTGTGGGCTGGAGAACGCGTTCACCTGGAAGCTCTTAAGCTCATTGTCTCGGTCGACAATCAGCTCGGTCTTGTTTCCATACACCCGCACCAGAACCACATCTTCTGGACTGGTGTCCACGTAACAACCCACCAGCTTATTAGTGGTCCCATCAGTAAAGAGCTGAGAGAGGAAGAAAAAGAGGGGGGAAAAAGGTAAAAGAGAGAACGAGGGAGAGAGTTATTAATTAAGCCATAAGAATGCATCCGTAGTGCCACCACCAGTGGAGGTCAAGATAGCAGGGTCAGTACATCTTGAGTGGAAACTACTCCAGTTTACTGTATCTAGGTCGTTTTGTGCACAGGCCTGACCTGGCCAGGAACGCTGTCAGCAATAATAGGTCTAGATGACAAAGAAATAAGTAAATTAGTCACAACAGGGTCCAAAATGAATGATGTCCCACAGGCACAGGGCCAGTAAAAGCTTCTTGGGTCCGTGGCTTCAGATGGTCAGAAAAATGTTAGTGACTTTTAGTGCTCAGGTTCATAATGTACCTTCTGTGTCACAAACTACCAATTAAACCATTGATGAGCTGGTCCAACAAAAAGAATAATTTTAGCTAATTGTCAGCTACAGCGCTTTGGGCGAAAGAAGCTTTTGGGCCAAGCAGACAGAGGAATTGGCAGGGTCTGGGTTTGGTGGGTGGCAGGGTCTGGGTTTGGAGGGTGGCAGGGTTTGGCGGGTGGCGGGGTCTGGCGGATGGCGGGGTCT
>JACXGK010014893.1:0-11075 GCA_016801125.1 Novumbra hubbsi | reverse complement strand
CAGCAGTTGATCGTGTTAACCTCTTTGTTGATTGTCAGCAGTTGATCGTGTTAACCTCTTTGTTGATTGTCAGCAGTTGATCGTGTTAACCTCTTTGTTGATTGTCAGCAGTTGATCGTGTTAACCTCTTTGTTGATTGTCAGCAGTTGATCGTGTTAACCTCTTTGTTGATTGTCAGCAGTTGATCGTGTTGACCTCTTTGTTGATTGTCAGCAGTTGATCGTGTTGACCTCTTTGTTGATTGTCAGCAGTTGATCGTGTTGACCTCTTTGTTGATTGTCAGCAGTTGATCGTGTTGACCTCTTTGTTGATTGTCAGCAGTTGATCGTGTTGACCTCTTTGTTGATTGTCAGCAGTTGATCGTTAGCAGTTGATCCTTCTCTTAAACTGTCATTCGATTCCTACCTTCCCTCCAGTTCCAGGTGACAGCGGGCCAGTGAACAAGGATGTTTGCTACGACACATTCACTGCCACCTACCATGAAGCGGGCACCGAGTGGGAGCGCATGTCAGAGACCGGCTTTAAGCTGTGGTGCAGGTGTCTGGGGCTGGGCAGTGGCCATTTCAGATGTGATTCGTCCAGTGAGTGTTTCTAACCCATAATGCCTCTAACAGCGTCTCAGTCTAGCATGGGCAGGCCTGGCAGAATCAACCAGAGTAACAATGTGCGTGCATGTTTAAAAAAACCATGCAAAAATAGTGCATTCCATTTGAATGAAGGTCAAGGTCTGCCCATGCTAGCCCGCTTTTTGTTAGCATGTTCTGGGTGTCCTGTCACCTTAAAACATGCCCCTTTAAAGGGACACCAGCTTGCAGTTGTGTCTGGGGTTTGTATTGGCAATCCATAACGAGACGATGCTAAACCTTGAGACCTCCTTGATCACATCTGAATGCCAAAGGTCAAGGGGTGAAAGGTCCATATACTGACTACTTGACACTGTGTAATGAGCCAAGACTTGTCCAGGTCTTGATGAAACTGTAATTGTTGTGTCCAACGAGCCAATCATAATCCGTTCTCCTAGACAGTGGGAGGACACTTTGCTTGGCCATCTTTCTAGTACAATAAACCTGTTGGGCCCTCCTTCTACCACCACCTCTCTCCTTCCTCCACCACCTCTCTCCTTCCTCCACCACCTCTCCCACTCCACCGGAACAGAATGGTGCCATGACAGTGGCAACAACTATCGTATTGGCGAGAAGTGGGACCGGCGTGCTGAGAACGGTCACATGATGAGTTGCACCTGCCTTGGCAATGGAAAGGGAGAGTTCAAGTGTGAACCACGTAAGTCTGCCAGTGCTCGTCTTAGTTCCAAATCCTCTCCAGACTGATTTTACCCCCGGACCTCTGAGCAAGGCATTTAACCCTAATCGCTTCCAGCTAGTTGCTGGAAATGTGTTCACATTTTTTTATGTGGAAAGTCCGACAAAAATGTGGCAGTCTTCTGGTCAGAAAGTGTGAGCTGAAGGTAGGATGACTGATGATTGCAGAGATTCCAACTTGGAAGACGGTTAAGATTTATTGCAACGCTAGTTTCCAGTTTAGTTTAGTTCCAACTGCTCTCGAAAGCACCAAAGTCAAAGGTCAGAGATTTCCAAGTTACAAAAGCAGCAGATACATCTGTGCCATTCAACGGACTCAAGTGATACCAATTGCGACGTTGTTCCAAGACGTTGTAAATCATCTTCGTCTCATTCCAACGTCTTTTTGCGTGTTTTCGCAGATGAGTCAACTTGTTTCGACGATGGAAAGATGTACCAGGTGGGCAACCAGTGGCAGAAGGAGTACCTGGGAGCCATCTGTACCTGCACCTGTTATGGAGGACAGCAGGTAGGGCCCTGTCGATGGTCCGCCTGACGGCCAGGTGTGCTGTTCGCGTTTCAGACAACCGATCTGTTTGCCAGCTCTGCCTTAATGACGTGTCCTGTCTTGGTCCGTTCGCAGGGCTGGCGTTGTGAGAACTGCAGAAGGCCAGGAGGTCACACAGAGGTGGAAGTGGATGTCCTGCACCCCGAGATACCCCAAGACGCATTCGACCGCTACAGGGAGAATGCCTTGAAAAAACTGGTGGGTTGTTACTTTATTCTGATCAGTTTCACGGGCTTTCTTTTGCACATAGACTGGAGCTGTTGTGATAAGCACGAACATTCACAATTTATCTGCATGCGTTCGCTGTCTCCACATGGCAGCCATTGGAGCAAAACAGTCGAGAAATGTTTCCTTTCTCTGCATTGCTCTTAGTTGTAGATTGTGCTGCTAGTTTGGGTTTACCTCAAAACTCGATCACAGCAGGTACATTCTTTACCCAATGTAACTATCCGCAAATTCAGTGCTAGTTAGTCGTTGGACACTCCTAGTCAGAATCGTTAGACAACCATTTTGTGTTAAAATATTAAATGCATGGACCTGTGTGTGGCTTCAAATCAAATATGTCTTGGTGGTGAAAGATTCTTTGTAAACTCTGCAGTCTCTCTGGATGAGTGTTTGTTCAATTACTATAATGCTAATCCCTCCTTGGTTTTCCACAACAGAACATCCAGTGTCCCATCGAGTGTCTGAGACCAGATCTCCTGGCGTCGGCACATCAGGTCCTGGCAGATACCCAGCAGCCCTCAGAGTAAAGCCGGAACGGGGAGAAAGGAAATGAAAGGGGGAATCCCCTCATAAGACTATGTGTGTGCGCCTTCCGCAGAGTTATAAAACATAGATGGTGCATCTGGCCACTGTCGCCAGACCCCAACGCCACTCAACTCGGTGGGTCTGTCTGTGTGCTGTGTGTCTATGCTATCGAAGAACAGCTGAATGGTACAGATGGGTGACGTGCACCTTCTAGGTTTTCTAACTCTATAGTGCCTTACTGTTCCTTCAGTAATGAATCCGTGGTCTGGTCTCCCCCATGACTACCATGCTGCTTGTCCACGTCGCCACGCCTTTTCACAGCATCATACCTAAAGAGCCCCCAAGCCAAAGCAGCCGTCTTATGTTTTCTCTCTGTGGGAAAATAACCACAAAGATTGTAAACCTGTCCAGTATTCTTCCTGCACTGCCTGAATCAGAGCTCTCCATTTCTGTGAGACCTTGACCCCGAGACACTAAAACGTAAATACATGGAATGTCTGACTGCATTCACCACACGCTTGGAGAATGTTTTCGGTTCTCAACCCATTTTGCTTTCATTTTGAAGAAGTGTACTCTATAGGAGGATGGGAGGATTTTGGACACAGCCTTGCGCTCACGTATAATTCCATAGTTCTTGTGTTCTCTTTCTCTAACATTACAAATAATGAAAGTTGTCCGGATTCAGAGTTTAGTTGATTCGATTTAACATGTTTAATTGATGTAAGTGTCCATCAACATACTGTAGTCTCATGTTAAGTCAACTCATTTCCAAGTCTGAGTCAGGCCCACTGTCACTCGCAGTGTTTCGGTTCCTCTGACAACATTCCCTTTTTACAAAACCAAGCACTGTCTGTAATTCAAACGTTGCACCACAGAGCCACAGCTGGTGTCAATTTCTTGTCCAGGAGTAGTATCCTGATTCATCTGCCAGCACCATTTTGTGTACGGTTGTACTCATCAGCAGAGAAGTATTTTTTGAAACAGATCTTAACTGGTGTGCATTTTGTCAATCTTTAAAAAAAGAACAAACAAAACTTTTTATTTATCCCTTTTTATACAAGCATTTTGTTTTAATGCTATTCGGGGTGTACACTTTGTTTAATTTTTTTTATATTGTAGGTGCCAAGGTCTGAACTACTGTGGACTAAATTCCTTTTTAATAAATGTTTACAAAAAAAAATTATACAATCTGTAGTCAGTATCTGAATTTATTATTGGCCACAAATAGTGAAACTGTCCAGCTCTTCACACCGAGGTACCATGGGCTCCGCGGGAGTTGATGGAACGACTTAATAGGTGTGAGGTCATGAAGCATGACTGAGAGAAACACTGGTGCGGTCCGTGTCACACCACCGATCCCGGAAGTCACTGGCGCTCTGGGTGAGCAGGGTTGGAGCTGAGAGTCCCTCTGGGTTCTGTCTTCTCTGGGTGCACAGCCGCTCCTGACAGCCTTCCGGAACCACAGGGTTCTGTCTTCTCTGGGTGCACAGCCGCTCCTGACAGCCTTCCGGAACCACAGGGTTCTGTCTTCTCTGGGTGCACAGCCGCTCCTGACAGCCTTCCGGAACCACAGGGATTCCTGGAAGCATCACGCCACCAGGCCATTATTGTAAGTAAGAGGTTGTTCTAAATCGACTTGCCTGGGGGAAATTAAACAATTACACCCACATTCACTAGTTGCTTGCTCTTTTGGGTTTCAGACCAGCTATCTGTGAAAGCACTGTGTAACAACTGCTGCTGTGAAACAGGCTTTATATCTTGCAGCTAATGCGCAATCAAATAAAACGACACAATGGCCATAAATCTATAGCAACCCATGGTTGAATAATCCATCTTTTTTATTTAGGAAGATCCGGGTTACTGTCTTGCTCAGGGACGACTTCCACCTTGGCGGGCGGAGCCTTGGAACTGGGAGCCGTGATGTTGCTACCGTGGGACTAACAAGCGTCTGTGTCCCGTGACTAGGGATTGTGTGCTTTAGGCACCCTATTGTCTCCCATTACTAGGGATTGTGTGCTTTAGGCACCCTATTGTTTCCCCGAGTGGCTTCAATTCATGGTGTTTTGAAATGTGTCTGGAGAGGAGTGCACACGCACATAGCTGTGGAGGTTCTGGCGGCGGTTCTGACAGACCTGTTACAAACGGGCGGCAGGGCGAAGATTCTGGGCCGGGCCGTGAGGACCAGCTCCCCAAGTGAAGCCTCCACCATCAGGTTCTGTATGGTGTTGAGGAGAACTTCCTCTGCCAGGTCACAGAACTCGGGCAACCTAAGAGAGACGTGTTACAGCAAACACTTCAACACAGGGGCTCCTCATGGTGTTGACACCCAACGGTCTTGTATGTTATAGTATGTTATAGTACGGCCTGTATTGCCCATATCTCCTAACTGACGGACCCATGACCACCCCCCTAACCTGCGGATGGTCTCCTGAACTCTGAGCTGTGGCTCCGTCGCTGCCGCCTGGCTCTGTGACCCTGTAACCCCGGCGCTGCGTAGACCTTCCCCTGTGCCGAGCTGTGGAGGGCCGGGGCACGGTGGAGGGGCCACCCCGGGAGGGGCTCCAGGGTAGGCTGTAGAGGCAGCGGGGGGAGTTGGGGAGGAGGCGCGGCTTTGTGTGGTCAGCTGGGCGTAGTACGGAACCTCCCCGGAGTCCAACAGGCAGAGGTGGAACTGAGGCTCGTCCAGAAGGCTCCTACGAGGAAATGGTGAAGCTGTGCATTTAGTCACAGAGGACTCATTTTCACACAGTGTCTTCTGTGACTAAACTACCGGAAGTGTACGTAGAGTCTAATGTGTGTGTCCTTGAAGGACCGTAGTGAGACTTGGCGTTTCTTAAAATACACCTGCACTGTCCTGGTGAATAGTGGAGAAGAGGAACACCTGAGTATGGAGGTGATCATGTGGGTGATGATCTCTCTCTCTGGCCCGTGGATCAGGGGAGGGAGGTCTGCTGGCGGGAGACTGTTCTGACCGGATCCGGAGTGGGCAACGATGGCCTGGGACAAACTGGAACAACGGAAACAATGTAAAACATGACGATGTACACCCCTGGATCTCCGGTCCCGCTGAGAGTGCCCGGCCTCCTCGGGGGTTCTACTCGGTAAGACCGGTTCATCCCAACGCTGGCAAGACGGTCGCTGTACCTGTTGACATGACGCCTGCTGAGCATGGAGGGGAAGAAGGTCTGGAACTCCAGCAGGGAGTGTGAGCGAGCGGTGACCCCGAGGTGAAGCAGGAAGGGGTGGGGAGGCTCAGGTTTCCTCCAGACCTCGCTTGCCTCTCTCTGGGCCCTCCGCTCGGCGCGGCTTGGCCTGGAACACAGGCCTCCGACCAGGGAGCTGCTGCTGTTCCCACGGATAGGGGGCAGGGTCTGAGAAGGAGGGATGACCACAAGGAGACAGGATGAGGAGACAGGGAAGGGAAGGAGATGAGAGAGAGAAGAGGGAAAAATAGAGAATCTGTCTAGATTCTGTTATTGCTCTCTTGACAATTCTCAGGTTAACAGTCAAGTCCTATGTTGCTATATTCTGGGAACTGTTCGTATATTCCCGTCTTTCCTAGAAATCCGGGGCTTCCTGCCAACTCCCTTTCTAATTCTGCAAATCATTCAGAAGAGATTTGATGTAAAGCTGTGGGAATTTACTACTAGTTCCTGGTACTTGATACTGGTAGTTTTTGCAAAACCCCTTCTGTTGAACTTGGCAATAGGACATCCATAGGAGTTCAGAGCTTCATTACACCAACTCGTCTGACCCAAATTAGGTAATAAAGCTAAAATGAACTTCATTTAAGGCTTTAATAAGAGGTCTTCTGTCACCTTGTATTTCCTGACGGCTGGACCTGGTCTCCGTGGAAATGGATCAGACTCCTAACAAAGGACATGGTGTTTGGACATAAACATTGTTATAACAGCAGGAATAACATGGATATATTGTTTATTGTGTGAAACAGTCTGACATGAATGTGTGTGATTCTGAAATAAGTGTTTTGTGTGTGTGTGTTTGTGATTGTGACCTTAGTGTTGGGTGTGTGTGTGTGTGTGTGTGATTCTGACCTTAGTGTTGGGTGTGTGTGTGTGTGTGTGTGATTCTGACCTTAGTGTTGTGTGTATGTGTGTGTGTTTGTGATTCTGACCTTAGTGTTGTGTGTGTGTCCCAGGGGAATGCTTTCCATTGGCTGCATGTCTTTCTCAGTGATAGTAAACTCATTGTTCTGTCGTTCTCTCTCCTGCTCCCACCTCTGAAGCTCCTGATGGTACTGAGACAGAACTTCCTCCCGGGTCACCTGGGAACCACAACTTAGTATGTTGATGGACCAGTGTAAACTTAGTGTAAACATAGTGTAAAGTCACTGTAAAGTTAGTGTTTAATTTTAAAAACAAGTACTTGCATTGCTCGTTACCTGTAATATATTCTCCAAACACTATAGACATTTGTAAATTATTTCTTACCCTTTTAAACCAACGGACCATCCCAGACAATTCAGTACCTATTCAACGTTTATGACACCAGACATTGTTGTTGGACTGAGTCTGTTGCAGTTTAATATTGCACTCAGTCAGCAAAATGAACCACAGTGGAGCAAATAGTGATACATGGGTTTGATACAGGGACTGGTACGTGTCACCTCACAGATGAGGTCTAGCTGGTAGAAGCTAGGGCTGCCCGAGGCCAGGAGAGTCAGGACACAGAGAGAAGTCTCCCCTGGGTCCAGAGTGCCATGTTCTGGCTGGATCAGAACCGCCTGCAGACACAAATGACATAACTATATTCCACATCAACACACAAAGATATTCCACACCAACACAAAGATACTTCACACCAACACATGAAGACACCACACACCGACACAAAGATATTCCACGCCAACATATAAAAACATCACACACCAACACATAAAACAACCATGCTTACATAACTCCCCACCTGGTCTGTCAGGTTCCAGGCATAGAGCACTCGGTCAGTGTGGGAGACATTGCTGAGGAAAAGGATCCGCATGGATCGAGAGCAGACTGGAATGTCCCCTACAGACACTCTTTCCTCTGACAGGTAGACCACCTGAGGACACATGAACAGACATATATATACCATGCCCACATAGCTAACAAGGGCTACCGAAGAGCCGTCTAACAAGATCTAGCTAATAACAAAAAGCACATCAGAACTAGCTAATAACAACCAGCTAGTAACAACTAGCTAACGAGCATAGTGAGTTTGCTTAACAACTCAAGACATTTCAATTGAAGAGACTGGATGTAGTTATAAACGTAGCCCTTAATAGCCAAAACAGGTCCCCAAAAAGGGTTACTATGTCCAATGTGTGGATATTAAAATGGAATTTGCTAGAAAGCTGGCAAAACGTATCAGCCACTACGCATGCTTAAAGCATCAAGTGCCGTAACCACAAGTGCCTTATGGTAAAGTGTAACCAACTAGCAACATTTCCCGGGGGGCTGGATCGGCCCACCTGATTGGGCAGCGGTAACCTCTGAGTGCTGGGCACAGACATGTAGGGGTCCATGAGCTGTGCTGGAGACGACTCCCCCAGAGCCGGTCCATCGAAACCACAGCCCTCAAACGTCATCAGAAGTGTATCCCCCTCCAGCACAGAGATAGGGAGGTCCACCTGTAAACAAACACAGTTTCAGGAGGAAGGAGGAGGATGAAGAGGAGGAAGAACCAGGGGTTTAACTTGAAGATCCCTAAAAGGAAACACCCCAGTTTAATGAGTGTTGGCCACTCACGCTGTATGTTTTGGCCTCCAGGGGGCAGAAGACCCACTCCAGCAGGGCCGTCCTCCCAGGCTGCACCTCTCCCTGGGGGTTGAGACACTGCAGCACCGGGTGGCCAAAGTTATCTGCCGTCAGCTGCTCAAGAGGTTCTGTGTCCACCAGGTAGGTCAGCTGGACGGCTCCACCGTTATACAGCTCATACACCTTTAATGCATCCATGTAATATGAAAAACGGACATGGCGGTTTATGGTCATATGGCAAACAGACGTGGCGGTTTATGGTCATATGGCAAACAGACGTGGCGGTTTATGGTCATATGGCAAACAGACGTGGCGGTTTATGGTCATATGGCAAACGAACACGGCAGTTAATGGTCTTAAGGCAAACGGGCGTGGCGGTTTATCGTTAAATGAGCTACCGGAGACCGGTAGGAGTTATCCAGTGCTGATGGATGAGTGTTCCTCTTACATTGTAAAACACTGGGAGCAGTGTGTAACAACAATGTGTTGTCATGGCCTTGCAACAACACATCTTTAAAAGGCCGTACAGAGTCACTAACCTGTTTAGGCGGACTGAACACCCCGATGGCAACAGGGGCAAAGATGTGCTTGGTGGTGGTAACGTGGAGGTAGGGTCTACCCTTCTCCACCGTCACCCCCATGAAGTTCAACTACACACACACACACACACAGGAGACGGAATGAACAGGAGGTACGCTTCAGTACCAGTGAACCTTTTTCAACCCAGACATCTAATAAGACAAAACACATCCTCCACCCTGATCTTTTGTCCTGATCTCTGCTTTCACCCATAAGGTCTGATCAGGGAACATTCCGTCTTTAAATCAGAGTGGATAGAGGCTGAATGTTAACACCATGTATAAATAGATGTTGGAATTTAAAGGAGATTAAGAAAGACGGAGTCGCACCAGGATCTCTCTGCCGTGAGACAGCTTGAACAGGATTGGAAGGCGGTTCAGACCAGTAAAGTCGTGTCTAAGAAGAATACACACAGAGTACACAAAGAATGGGATAAAAAACATTGGCTCGTTTGTTTTTGATTTGCCCATATAACACCAAAGGCATACTGTTTGTGTGTGTGTATACCTGTAGGTAAAAGACACTGCTTTCTGCTGTCCTGGCTGGAGTTTTCCACAGCGGGGCGCTATACTGAACAGCCCGTTATCCTGGACCTTCATGTGGTGCAGCTCTGTGCTGCTAAACTCCCCCGTCTCAGCCCAGTACTCCAGCTCTATCTGCTGGTCCTCTGGGAACAGAAATGACCTGGGGGCCGCAAGGGACGGACCTTACAAAGTTGTGTACAACTTCTTGTCACTGATAAGTCATAGCCTAGCATAGTATAGCCTAGCATACCTGGGTATTGCCTTGCATTAACCCAGTATAGCCTAGCATAGCATAGCCTAGCATGACTTGGTATTGCCTAGCAAAACCCAGTATAGTCTAGCAAGACCCAGTATAGCATAGCATGACCTAGCTTAGCATAGCCTAGCATGACGTAGGGGAGTATTTTACAGGTACTGACCACTCAACAGGGATGTTCCCAGTGTTCTCAAACATTAGCAGCACGCTGGAGGGGTCCGAGCCCAGCGGAGCAGCACTGAAGTCAAAATCCAACATGGCCGACGTGAAGACGGAGGGGCAGCGACGTAAACTGGGGGGTAAAGAACCACACATACACAACAGGCAGCGCAGCAAGTAGCAATTGATCCAAACCAATCAAAACGAAGAAAGACTCGTTAAGACGTCACTAGAAGGTATATAGGACAGCCCATGTCTGCTGAGCAGCAATAAGTAGTATTGCAAAAGTGTGTTCAGGGTACATTTGGCTCAGTATGGTTCAGGGTACATTTTCAAGTTGGACCCATTGAGGTCCCCAGGGCCGAGTTTGGGAACCCTACCTGTGTCGCGTGGGGATGCGGTAGGTGAGTTCCGGCGGGGCGGGGTCTCTCTTCAGGCAGGCGTTGAGGTGGTCCAGTGAGAAGAGGCTCCAGAGCTGAAGTTTGCTGAGCCCCTCCATGCTGCCAGCACAGCGGCCGTCTGTCACCTCCAGGGTGGGGAACACCGCCTCGGCCTGCACCTGGCACAGAGGCTGGGAGACGCCCAGGACACCCCCTGGCACCGAACGGGAGGCCGCGTGGAGAGAGGGGAGAGGTGTGAGGAAGAGGACCAATACAGGGGACCGACTGGCCAGGGTCAAAGGTCAATTCACATCCCAGGGCTGTAGCCTATCCGAGGGCCGGCTGTACCTGCAGAGCTGAGTGTCTGGTAGGCCAGTTCCCAGCGGTATCTAGCCCTCCTAGCAGGCCTCACGGTGGAACGAATCAGCAGCCTGGACTGAGCTGGGATAGTGCCTCTCACAGAGTCCAACTCCAGAGCTGCAAGATGCAGGACAAGTCTGATATTTTACTCAGGGAACCTGGAGAAATTGGGTTCTTATGGGGCAGCACCCAGTGGCAAGACGTGCGAGGACAGGGTCATAGGTCATCAAGGTGTTTGTCGTACCAACAGGGTCGCCGTTGACATCCTCACTCTGGTCCCCGTCAAGCAGCCTCTGCTGCACGGTCAGGGAGAAGGTTACAGGACAGGAGCTGTTGTTCATCAGAGGAACCTGGAAGGACCTGCAGTCTCCCACCAACACCTCCTCCAGGTCCAGTACCGCAGACTCTGCCTAGAGAGGGAGGAGTCACGACATAACACACTCTGCCT
>JACXGK010014892.1:0-11045 GCA_016801125.1 Novumbra hubbsi | reverse complement strand
TGAGGTCCCAGCATCCTCCTGTGGGACCTGTGCTCCCAGTCCAGCACCTGCACCTTTACTGTGAAGGTGGCATGAGGTCCCAGCATCCTCCTGTGGGACCTGTGCTCCCAGTCCAGCACCTGCACCTCCACTGTGAAGGTGGCATGAGGTCCCAGCATCCTCCTGTGGGACCTGTGCTCCCAGTCCAGCACCTGCACCTCCACTGTGAAGGTGGCATGAGGTCCCAACATCCTCCTGTGGGACCTGTGCTCCCAGTCCAGCACCTGCACCTCCACTGTGAAGGTGGCATGAGGTCCCAACATCCTCCTGTGGGACCTGTGCTCCCAGTCCAGCACCTGCACCTCCACTGGCATTCGCCAGAGAACACCAGGATTGGCTGCTCCACCGTTGGCACCGTTCTCTGTACTGATGAGATGAGTCTAGAGAACGTGAGTCCCTGGCGAACGTTATGCTGCTTGCACTATCCAGCATGACCATTTTGGCGGTGGGTCAGTGATTGGACGGTTGTTAGGTACCGGGATGAAATCCTCAGACCCATCGTCCGACCTTACGTTTGATGCCCTGGGTCCTCCTGGTGCAGGACAATGCCCGGCCTCATGTGGCCACAGTGGGTAGGCAGTACCTACACATTCTGGATGACAAAGGCATTGATGCCATTGACTGGCTCTTTACTTCTCTCAGACCTGGATCCAATGGAGAACCTCTGGGACGTTATGTATCGGCGAATCCGATCCAGCTAGTAGCACCACAGACTGTCCAGGAGTTCCCTGATGCACGGATCCAGGTCTGGTAGAGGACCCCCCAGGTCACCATCCGCTGTCTCTTGAGGAGTTTGCCCAGACAGATCCTGGAGGGCACACAGGCCCTTGGGGGCCACACACACTACTGAGTCACATTATGAGTTGCCGTGAGGAAATTCACTCAAGTGAAAACAGCCTGTGATTTCAATGGTTTACTTGGATTTTTGGTGTGAGTTTGAAACCAGGGATTTTGGTTTACATTAACCTTTTTTTTCTCATCAAATTACACAATGTGCAGTAACAATTTTGACCTTTAATACATTTCCTTCATCAAGACCCGATGTGTGATATAAGTGTCCCTTCATTTTGAGCTGTTTAAATAGACTTATTTAAACTATTTTGCATAACAAGAGTAGCAGTTTTTGCATTGGCGCAGCGCCCAGACAATAAGCCTTAGATTTGTAGGATGGCATAATTTATCCAGTGCATTATTTGATTGTTTTGGCTGGTTGGTTTAATTGATCACAAAGCATTTTATTTTACAGCCTGAATCATATCTCAGTTTTAAGCAGACAGTTATTTTGAATGAAATGCTCTACTATATCATTGCTTGGTGAACATTTTCCCATAACAGTACAATTTTGCTTTGTCTGTGCTTTAGTCACGGCTGTGTTGTTTTTGATAGTTTTATTACCCATAACCCCACATTGGCCCGTTGTTCAGCTGAGTTCAGCAATGTGCCTCAGATCAGAGCAGGGTATTTAAAATTGAAATCGCCCAAAAACACAAAAATAGATTTCCTTTTCTCCCCCCGATGCTCCCGCTGTAGAAGTGTCTTCAAGCACATGTTTGAAGTTCTTTGTAGTTGGTCATAAGTTGGTCTTGTATTCATGTGCTTTACACATGTTGCTGTTGGGTCCTCGGAAAGCATATTGTTTATTATCATCCAGAAAGGCCATTGATTGGTTTGTCTTTTGACCTATCAGACTGGTGTGAAGTTTCCTTTGTATGATCTTTCTAATCCATATTCTTTTTTTATGTAAAAAATAAATATATATCATATTTGGGCTGAAATATGCTACAAAGATATCAAAAGTATATAAGGTTCTACTCTTTAAATAAAGTTCTGTAATAAGTCAAGCATGTTGATTGCTGAAACATAATGTATATGTACAGCAGATTCTATTTCAACTATACAGACATAATATAATGGTGATGGTGGTGAGTATTCGAAATTCTGATATGCATCGACTGGTGAAACTTGTAAAAAGAGGACTGTTGTGTTACATGATTTTTATTATTTGAAATCTCTGTCTATCGTTCCCCTTTCCTCCATATTTCCTACTCAACAGTCAGTAAAATTAATTTCCCTAACCTCTGCATTGCCGTAGAAGCAGGGGTCAAATTCCAGCGTTCATTACGCCGTCTTTTTATGTCACTATAAAATATGTTCAACAGGATAACGAGAGCTCAGGGGATTACGCTTATAGATTTTTATTTCACGGCTGGAAAAAAAGAAAAGAAAATAATTAAAGTTGAATAAACAGGCACCTGGTCAGAGGGGGAGTCCTACAGTTTTATCTTCTCAGACAAGAAGGAACTCGATCTGACGGTGGTCTAGATCGGGGAACAGACGCGATCGGAAAGCAGGAGCTCACTTGTACATGGAGGGAACATCCGAATGGATACAGCACCAGCTGTGTGTTTGTGGTCCTATATGTAAACAGAAATGTAAGGACACTAATTGTGCCACTTAGGGCCCCAAGCTGTGTGCATTTACCTGGAAATAACATTGTGAGGCATCTACCTGCCCCCACATACTCAACAGCTGCCACTTCAGAGGTGTCAGGCTTTTTCAACCTCCCTGTCTATCCGTTGAAAGCTATTAGGGAACAACTGCTATACATTCATCCATTCAGATACGGGAAGTAGCTACACTGCCAACATGGTCCCAAAGCCTTAACCATAACGATCCATTAGACTCTGTCAGAATGTCACTTCTGATACTGTAATGTCTCTGAATCGTTGTCCGTTGATATGTGATGGATGCTCCACTTAGTTCTGTCTCCAGAACTTCAAACTGGCCATTTCTCTGGAAACTTTTGCAAACAGCAAAGTCTTTCTTAATCCTCTCACCTTTGTCCAGCCGTTAATGGTGCCGGTTGAATAATGTGCTCTGCTTCCCCCTAAAAGTAGTCATCTGGTCCGTGTTCCTCAGGACGTGGTCTCGTAAAGCCACTGTAGCCCGTGTCCTTGCCAGCCTCCGTCTCCATCAATCGCCAGGCGATGGGCGGAAGAGAGGGGCCATAAATGGAGTGAAAACTTTCAGAGGTGTGTCTGCAGCCGGTCGGGCAAGGGGGACGAGTTGCTCTGCCTTCTCTAATGGGAGCGGTGGAGAGGGCGAAGGGAAAGCACTGCTGATAGATATTGATAGAGATTTTAATGAATGTTCGAGAGGGATGGCACCTAAAGCGCTCCTCTGGTAATGCAGTGTGACAGTGTATTTGTACTAATAACCCCTAAAAGTGGTGATAAAATACTGTGGGCTCCTACTGGAGCCGTGATGGATGTGGTGGGAGTAATTAAGCTCCATTAGACTGAGGGTTCACTTACCCTGGGACGTGTCTGTCGGTCTGTCTGTGGGTGCGTGTGTGTGTGTGTGTGTGTGTCTGCCAAGGCAAGGCTCATGAGTGCAAGTGTCTCTATGACCTCTAAGGATTTGTACTACTGCGTTTCGGCCCTCAAAACAGTGGGGTAATAAGTGTGTGCGTCTTACCGTGTGTTAGGTTACAGCCGAGGCAACATCACACATGTTTTCTTGTGTTGGCAGGAAAGCAAACTAAATGTCCCCCTGCAGGTCCGCTGTGGTGTTTAGATGCCAGGAGAGGAGCCTCAGGCTTTACTAGCTACTGAGCTTACTGGGAATACACCGGCTCCATGCAGCACCAACATGTCCTACACACGCTCAATCTTTTTCTCCCTTCTGACTCACTCACTCACTGTCTTTCACTCACTTATGCTCTCTCTCTCTCTCTCCCTCTCCTAAACACACACACACACACCCCTTAAAACTGGTCTCAGCAGTAGTTTTCTCCCCTCCCCCTCCTCCTTCCAGAGGCCTGGCATCGTGCTTGATACCCGGGCCGGGGTTCTGCCCTCTTTGCAAATGGCTGCGGTAATGACCCTCCTGGGAGGACCCTGGTTGGGCATCTGGGCGGATGTGTCCAGGTGCTGCAACATAAGCATTTCATTAAATATTAACGCCACCGTTTCCAGGCTACTAGCAACTCTTGTGGTGTGAGAAAAAAAAAAAATAGCTTTTTTGTCATCAGTCCAAAAGCGACTAAATATATTTGAGAATTCGTTTTTTTTTATCACTCTTTCTCTTTTACTCTCTAATCACTCTCTGCTTTTACTTGACCTTTCTTTTGCTAATTAGTTGCCTAGTTGAAAAGCATTCTGGGTAATATATCTGGGGCGATGTGGCTCTCATCTCCCTGTGTGTGCTGGTGATGATGATGATGGCTCACAAATGTGCTGAGGATTTATTCAGGGAAGCCATTTTCCTCTGATCTCAAAATACACAAACCATAAAGCACTGGCCCACCATGATCTAACTACACAAAACAGGAGATGAGGACAACGTTCTGTGTGATTTGGGGACTGACTTGCGTGTCCATAAACATCTACAGTGGCAGGCTTGTGTATCTCTCTATTCCTTCATAAAATATGTACAGTTCTGGAGCATGCACAAGAGTCTAAGGCTTTGATTGGTGATGTTGATTTTATTAATCAATTACATTTTCATTAAACTGTTAAACATACAGTTGAGAATGTTTGTTTCTATTATTTTATTCTCCCAATTTTAGACAGATATGTACTTATGTACTTAAAAAACATAAATGTGTAAGTAGAATCATTAGTATACCTCAATTAGCCATGAGTTTCCACGTTTTCAACCAACTGGAAATGTACTTACAATGTTTTTTAAAAAACATAAATGTTTAAGTAGAATCATTAGTATACCTCAATTAGCCATGATGAGTTTTTACTATTTCAACCAACTGGTTTTGATGACAGAACCAAAATTAGCACATGCATTACATTGAATAACAATTTGCTGCTATTTGGCTCAACTGTGAACATTTTACATAAAAATTGTACAGATGTCTGCATGTTTAATTGAAAGTGTATGTGGATTTACACTATAAAGTAATGCGCGACTGACTGTGTGATGCTAGACTGAGTGGGCAGAAAAAAAAATTTGAACTAAATAATAGGCAAAATGGTGGTTAGAGTGCATTGTACCAGGAACATGTTTACTGGTTTGAATCTGTAGACCAACAAGGTGGAAATATGTTTTCCTTCCACCGAAGAAGGCACTTAAATCTAACTAGCAGGGTGCTATAATATCTGATAGACTAAAAAGGTTTTATTGAGGATTTATTGAATATTTGTGTTAAACTTTTATGTTGTGGCATGGTATGAAAAACCTATCAATATTGTAATCTGCCAATAATTCCCAACGACACTAGGAAGTCTGAAGCAGCATCCAATTAATATGCAGTATTTTTCCAATGTAGTAAATGTACCTGTGCTCACATAGTTTGTAATGTAATTAGCATTTAGTCATTGCCTTGTTTGGCCAGAATGTTTTTTGCACATCAACAGGAACCCTGCCACTGTGAATGATTCTATCCTTTCTCAATAGATGATTCTAAATTGCAATATTTGCACTTCTATTGATACTCCCCTGCCTGCGGTTGCATGCATTGGCAAGGGGGCGTTTGGGGAGAGAAGAGGATTGGTATGTGGGACTGGGTTTCTTTTTCAGTTATCCAGTGAATCAGCCATATGTTCTTTAGGGACTGCGGTTTTCTTTATGGGCAAACTGCTTACTGTTGGAATGCCAGGGCAGGTGAGAAACAGTCTAGACTGAAAAAGACAATTGGCATGATTGGTACCTGTTTTGGTTCCTCTGTGAGGTAAGGTTCCATCTTTCAAATACCTTTTTATAATAACAGTTTTCACCAAACGCTTTGAGAAAAACTCAATAAAGAAACCACAGTGTTTGATGCACAGTGACTAGGAACGGCTCCCTAAAAGGGTCAAAACTTAGGAAGTAACCTAGAGAGGATCCAAGCTTTGAGGGGGGGCCTCTTCTGGCTGTGCTGTGTGAACATTTCTAGAGTACAATCTGCAATAATCAATGAATGCATCTGGGCTGTTTATAGAGTCAGCGGTGTGGTCAGAGGAGAGGCAGCCGAAGTCACCGGATCTGCAACACAACCAACAGGGGCCAGCTGTCAGGGTTTCAGGCCTGGTAGTCCTGAGGTGTGGTCCAAAGGTTCATGTACTAAAGTTTAAACGGAGCAGTTCACAACCTGAATGTAAACATGGGTACGTAGAAAAGCAGTTGTGTCAGCTGGTTAGCAATGATTGCATAGACCATGTGAGTCTTGAGGGAAGTTGACAGAGCTTTAAGGTGATCCCTGGAGGACAACATCAGAAGTTGACAGAGCTTTAAGGTGATCCCTGGAGGACAACATCAGAAGTTGACAGAGCTTTAAGGTGATCCCTGGAGGACAACATCAGAAGTTGACAGAGCTTTAAGGTGATCCCTGGAGGACAACATCAGAAGTTGACAGAGCTTTAAGGTGATCCCTGGAGGACAACATCAGAAGTTGACAGAGCTTTAAAGTGATCCCTGGAGGACAACATTAGAAGTTGACAGAGCTTTAAGGTGACTACTGGTCACCTGGTAGGAAAATTAGGGAATGGAAGAAGGTTCCCAAAGACATCCTAGAAAAGGCATGAGGGTAATGGGTTGAGGTGGCAGGAGGGTAATGGGTTGAGGTGGCAGGAGGGTAATGGGTTGAGGTGGCAGGAGGGTAATGGGTTGAGGTGGCAGGTTGTCGGGCCACTGGACATGAACAGTTGGAGGATTTAATTTGGAGAGCGTGTGGAAAAAGAGATTAATATGTTGATGAGTTTGGTTGTGTAAGGGATCAGTGGACCCATTAGGCTGAGTAAATGAGTTGCGTTGTTCAATGCTGATGACAAAGAGATGCTAGAAGGAGTGGAAGAGGTTGTTAGATTGAGGGGTGACGGGAAGGCAGAGAGAATACTGGGATTAGATTATAGTGGTAGAAAGAAGGCAGAGAGAATCCTGGGATTAGATTATAGTGGTAGAAAGAAGGCAGAGAGAATCCTGGGATTAGATTACAGTGTTAGAGTGGCTTTACCAGCAGAGATGGACAAAGAGGAAGCCAACAATACATTTTAAATATGGACGAGATGGCACAGAGCCTTCCTCTTATTCCTTCTACTCAAACAAATCTGATACTTGGCAGAACTACCAGTCTTTGTTTGTGTGAGTCTTGTTTGCAACAATACCAGACTCAATCTGTTTTGTAACCAGCCATATTTTCATTTAAAAACAAATTGATAATGTATCTCAAAGTATGTAATGAACAAATATTTCAATGCCTTTGTTTCCCGAGTGTGCACAACCCTCACTTTTATACTTACTGGATGTGTCTCACTGGGCTCTTCAATGTGGGACACTTTGGATTTTGTCATTTTGTCAGGCACATTAATGTGATCACAGTTACAATTTGTAAAGAGTGGACACATGAATGTGATCACAGTCAGTGAGCTCCTGGACAGTCTGGCGATACTTGATCAGATGCCCCAATACATAACTTGATTTTGTTAGGGTCTGGGAACACTCATCCTGCTCCTTCTCACATTAAGGAGCAAATAACGGTCCTGCTGCTGGGTTGATACCCTGTCCAGCTATCCGTGTGTAACTGTCCATCTTCTGGTATCTCCTCCATGCTCTTGAGACATTAATGGGAAACACAGCAAACCTTCTTACGACGGCATGTATGGATGTGCCTGGAGGAGTTGGACTGCCTGTGCAACCTGACAGGAATGTTGGTACAGCCTCATGCTACTAATAGTGACAAGGACACTAGCAAAATGCAAAACTAGAGATAAATCAGTCGCAAAGGATATGGAGAGAGCAATTGTCTGTGGCCACCACGTACAAAACCCTTCCATTTTTGGGGGTTGTCATGCTGTTGACTCCAGGGCCCCTGTTGTCACTTTAATTTGCACCAAAACAGGTGACATTTATTCACAATCGCTTATGCTTCCTAACTGGACAGATTGACGTTTAACTGACTTGGTGTTATACTGTGGGGTTTTCTTTTAAAAAATTAGGCCAAACAATGTAAATTATATACATTAATATATAATATATATTTATTAACCAAATGGTTAATTGATTATCAATTAAATTAAAGAGTGATTAGATTAAACAGTGTGAAAAGTATTTTACAAGAGTAAATACAATCCAATCAAAAGTATTCTGTGTGAAAATAATTTGTATCAATGTGAAAAAATAATTTTTAGATGAAATGTGTTTTACTTAATTTTTTAATTGAGTGAAATGTACTAAAGCAATACAAAAAAACTTAAATTAATATCACAATTCAAATTGAGAACATCTAAGCCAAGAAAGAGATTGTATATAAATATAATTGTAATTGTATTACTATTTATTGAAATTACTATTACTTTTATTAAAATTAAGACAATTACATAATAGCTTCTATTTTTATTAACTATTTTATTTAAATTATGATTTTGCCAAGAAATCGATTGCTTTTGGCCCACTAGATGCACACACTAGATGAAATTATTAAAATCAGCAATTATAATTGGACTTTTTTGTATGCAGTGTGATCAGTTGGTTCCCATTATGACTGTGTAAAACACAACGCATATTTTCAGACTTCCATGTATCAAACAACAAATTGAAGGTAACATGCGCTACTCTCCATAAAATATGCATCAATTAAGTATGATGTAAAGAGATAGGACAATTTATTGCTCTAAGGATTTATTCAATTTGACTCTGTAATTGCTTGCAATTCACATTCTCATTATATTACAATTTAGTGCATTTAACAGCAGCTGGTTTGCAGATAATGGTTGGGCTACTGGGTTTACCACTGGTCCCAAACGGGTCCTCTCAATGTGGAACTCTACAAACAATTATGTTTTTCTGTGATCGATTAAAAAGTTCCCTAAGTATTTATAGTCATAACAAGTACAAAACCAATAATTAATTAGAAAATAGAGACAAATAAATGCAATTCATTTGTTGGTTTCCCTCAGATGAGTACATTGTTTGACCAAACTGGTCTCAAGGTCGGTCATCCTGAATTTGTGATGAACATTACTGACGCTGTTATCATGCCAACACTAAGACAGGAAAATTGTCTGTAAATGCATGCTACATTTATAGTGGTGTCCAAAGTTTCTGCAAATTACTTGTAACTGTCAAGGAGTAATTATTTGAAGGTGGTATAGCCATTCACTACCTCCACATAATGGCCTTTGTGCTTTTATGACATTTGGCTAAGCATCGTCACAGCAGCACCTTGGCTACAGGAAAAACATGAAAGTATTTTTCATCTATTTGGTGTTCAGAGACTACTATAAAGGACATTTGAATTTCGAGTTTGGGCACAGAAGGTCATATCTCCAAACAGCAATGCTGCTGTCAGATCTTTGCAGTTACAGTAACTTGTCAGTAGTACTCCACTTATCATCTCACTATTACTGAACTGTTGTTCATATCCACCTAACATCCATGACATCCAGTGCCGTTTCTCTTCCCATTTCCCAGTCTTTCTCTATGAAGCACCGACACACATAGTGGGAGATGCTGCTGATTCTTGCCTGCTTTTCCTCTTCCCGTGTCCGACTCCTATCGCTGACTATTTACTCACTCCTTTCCCCGTGGCGTCCCCTTCTTTAAGTATAACATTTTAATTAGGAATGTTGACATGCCTGGTGCATGATTCACAGCCCAGCATCCATCACGAGAGAGAGAAAAAGAAGAGAAGAGTGAGTGGAGAGAAGACAGAGAAAGAGAGAGGAGACATTGAAGAGCAAGAAGAAGGGCTGTTTGATGCTCTGTAGCCTCTCCCCCCACCCCTCCACCCCTCTCCCTTCTCTCCTGACGAGTCGGAGTTGAGCAGCAGGTGCCATATTACTGTGTACAGAAAAGCAATTAGGAAGCATATTGGATGAATGAGGAGTGCATTAATATTAGCAAGTGCATTTGTCAGTTGGTTTGATGCAAGTCCTTTTCTTTTCTTTCTGCAACATTAAGATTGTGGCGCTCATAAATTCTCTGCTTAAACCACCATCTGCTCTCCTGTCAGAACACACTGACATACTCGGGGGGAAGGAGAGAGAGGGAAGGAAGAGAAAGGCATTTATTCGTTCTTTCTTTTTCCTTGTTCATGCAGAATGACTCTGTATTAGGATTTATAGAGATGTCGGGCCACAGACCTAGCGACAGTAGTCTTAAATTTAGCTCATTGCTTTTGTCCAGATCCATACCTATTGTTACTGACTCACGCACAGAGGCAGTGCTCTTCAGTGTCATGGGCAGAGATGTACATCCAGCGCATGAACCTATTTAATCAGGAGGTGACAATAACTCACGATGTGTTCGGGCGCTCGCTGAGTCGTGGCTCCCGGTGCTTGGAACACCGTTCCGGAATGGCGCTGCACCATCCTTCACCTCTCCCTCCATCGGAGCCGTTGTCTATCATTTGGCTGTTTATGCGATCGGGGCAGTGGCGGCTTTAGCAATGCACTGCATAAACCAATTACGAGATGCATTGTGTGATAGTATTTTTAGCCCGGGACGGTTCCTCTCCTGGTCGGCTGGATCCTGCATTGTGGCCGGCTTCTTCAGGGCAATCGTCTCAGTGTCACGGTGGCGGCTTAATGACGACACGTCCAAACTGTCACCACGAGATTACTGTCACTGCTGTCACCGTGACGATGCCCTGTGGGCATTTTGGGGGTGGAATTGGGGGTTGGGGAGAAGTGTGTCGGGGGGGGGGGGGGGGTTGGGGGCCCCCCCCCCCCCGGTGATTAGCTAGCCAGCAGTGAGCACTAAGCAGTCAGGCTAATCTACTACTGGAACCTGGAAAGAGGACGCAGAGGAAGCTCACAGACCTTCGCTTTGTTTCAGTTTCTCTGTCAGTCCCTGCTGTGCTGTCTGAACTTGCAGCTCCAAAATGGATCCTCCACCGATTCAGTTCTCTCAGTGGCTGATCCAAAATGGATCCTCCACCGATTCAGTTCTCTCAGTGGCTGATCCAAAATGGATCCTCCACCGATTCAGTTCTCTCAGTGGCTGATCCAAAATGGATCCTCCACCGATTCAGTTCTCTCAGTGGCTGATCCAAAATGGATCCTCCACCGATTCAG